>LPNX010175474.1:146038-165182 GCA_001517045.1 Pseudotsuga menziesii
CTGAACAGTTGAACAGAACAAAGGAGTAGTGAGGAGATGTTGAACAAAGAAGAGTGGTTTGGTAAGTAGGGGCATATCTATATTGTTGCATTTTGATTCTATTGGAAAGTCTAGAAAATAAGGGAGGTAGGGAGGTGCTAGGGGAGACTTTATGTCTCCATCTAAAAAGTGGGTACTTGTAGTAATTGAAGATTGGTGTCTTCACCCAGTTGCAGCTGGGTCACAGTGGGAGTTGATGCTCTCAGCAATTTAGTGCTTTCATATAGAGGTTGCAGCCTCTTTGAGTCGGTGCTCAAATAAGAAGTGATGTAAATCCATTGAAGCCTTTGACATCATAAGAAGAAGAGGGATTTCCCTTATGGGTTTCCTCGTGAAATATCTGTGTATCATATATGTGATTAAATGTTGTGATTGAATGCTGTGTTTTATGTTATCTGCTCTTATGTTTATAACTCTGAATTCATAGCAAATATTGACTGCCATAAAGGTTATTGATTCTAAGTTAAAATAAGTATATTGTAACAAATATTAAATAACTGATTCACCCCCCCCTCTCAGTTAGTTTATACCTTTAACAGAACTAGTATCCCATCAACCCGTAATCCTCTAATTAATAAATTCTTTACATGATCCCATTACTTGATGACAGTAACGTACCTAACTCCGAATCACACCATAAGGGTTATATAGAATTATATTTCTAACAATGAAGGACTGATTATAGTTTAAGCACAACAAAATATTGTTCTTCTATGGTTAGGTCTACATGCCAACACACCAAACTAATTAAAATAATAAGTCATTTAGGAAGATAATCCTTCCAATGCAATAATTCCCCCATTCTACATGAAATGCAGTGTAATGGCACATGTGTACATTTAAACTAGAACCTCTTCGCATGTTTACTAAATGTCATCATCTATGGGAATATATAGGGCCAAGGAGGGAGAAATTACAATCAAGGAATAAGTTCCCAAACCACCCAATTTGATATTTTTTTATATATATTTTGAGCAGTTTTTAGAAAAATCTAGTGGAGCACTAACAAGCCATGTTTATAAAGTGAAAAACACATGTGAATCACAAGAGAGGGGCATTTTTTTAAATGAAAAATGTCATTTAAGGGTTTTTCTAGGGTTTTTTAGGAGGTGATTTGTCCTGGAAACTTATTCACCAGCTCACTAAGTATCTAATGGACCAAGAAAGATGTAAGGGGATGCTACATAATTCCCAAATATGGATATCCATTCATTTAATTTCCTTTTGGTGAGAAACAATAAGTTCATGAAGTGTCATCATGCAAGTTTCGTCTTGCGACTGAAACATGTAAGTGTCATCACAAATAGAGAAGTGCCAATTTTGGCTATAACAAAAGACAACCCTTCCAATCCAAGAATTCCCCCATTCTACATGCAATGCAGTGTAATGACACATGAGTAAATTTAATCCAAAACCTCTTCACATGTTTACTAAATGTCATCACACCAATGAACTGTCTCCCATCACTATATATCCAACTAAATAAATCAGGTTTGCATACATTTATGGAAATCCGTTCATGATAGTAGCCAATCAACATTTGAACATTCTATGCAGGCATAATTTAAACATATATACATGGAATATCTATAGTAACAAATTCAAACTCTTGGATTTGATCCTCTACAACCATATATGACCATATGGTCTATCCTAAATATTAGTCCTTCTCATGAACATAATTTCATAAAAGACTAGCCTCTAACATCAGAGTAAATCCACATCACTATCTTTCTTTAAAGCATAACTATTGACCATAATCCCCATATGAGATCTGATATGGAACGACCATATATGGCCATATGGACTTTCCATATATCACATCTTCTCATGGTCATATTTCATAAGTACTAAACCATTTTAAGCAATCAATAAATCACCAATCTACTCTAAATTAGATAGAAGAATTATAATATTGTTTTTATCATATTTCACCCCATTAAATATCAATAATTAACCCCATGGAATATTATATATGGAATCATCCATATACATCCATATGGAATCCCAAATGTCAAATCCTATTGTCTATCATAAATCACACCATCTAACATCTAACAACTATATTAACATATTCACATACCTACTCTGTGAGCTGTCAATATAACAACATCAAACTTATCCATTAAACATCAACATATAAATAATTATGTAGAATAATATAACCAAGATATATCAGCCTCCATGGGTGTTTGTGCATCAATAACAAAGAAAATAATAGTTCAATAATACTTATATTTATATATGGTGCAACTAGCATCAATAGGTTAAAATTCCACCTATCCTTAGACATTGTTAAGCCAATACTACTTGAGTAGGTGACCCTTGAGTTGAGGTCTTTGATCCACATGCTAAGAAACTCTTCTCAAATTCCATCTATAGGATTAAGATTTAGTGCCATATCCTAATCATTACAAACACATGAATTTACTCCACATATTTTTCTCCCTCTCCACCTAGTTACTCCTCCAACCCACTACTAAGTGAAATGGTAATCCCTTCACCTTCTAGGTCCCTCACAAAATCGCCCTTTACCATTAAGATTTATGTGCAGGTTGAGGACAAAGACACGAATTTGACATTGTGGAAGTATACTATAGTCAATCTTATCTCAAATATCAGTTTTAGGAGCCACACATCAATCCCTCACCACCTGCTTACCCTTAGCCCTCAAGACACCATTCACCTCCTAGGTCCCTCAAGACACCATCATTAACCATCAGGATTTATGTGTAGTCCTAGGAAGGAGACAAGAAATGGACATTGCATAACTATAATACACTCAATATTAACTCAAATTTTAATTTGAGAAGCCACAACCCAAACCCTCACCACCTACTTACTCCTACACCCTACCATGTGAATTGGTAATCCCTTCACCTCCAAAGTCCCTTAGGACATCGTCATCCACAATTAGGATTTATGTGTAGGATCAAGGCAGAGACAAGTGGTGGCCAGTGAGGAACTATACTAGATTTTATTAATCTTAATCCAAACATGAATAACATCCCTTTTCTCCAAGAACACAATTCATACACATAGAAGAGAATATATGGGTTCCCAAGCTCACAATATTACCTATATCTCAACAATCATGGTATGAACAATTAACCTTCCTTCCATGAATGAAGGAATTAAAGAAATCGAATAGCATCAATTCAAATCCATTTCCTCAAGTATTCAAATTGAAGGGGGAGTAGTCTCTCCATTGTATCACTAATCTCTTCAAATAGGATATCAGTTCCTCGTAATAAAAAGTGGTGCAATTCCGTGCAAGATACCATGCTAATTCCTCCTTCAGTATTCATATTCCAGTTTGAACAACCCTCTTCTCTCCCCAACAAAACCAACAGTGCCAAAATCTATAAATGGAATGCACTTCAAATCCATTTAGATCAATTCAAATTTTCTCTAAGAGATTGACTATAGACTACTGAGAATAAAATGCATATCACTAAGTCTTCTCAAACATATTGTGTGATCCATTCAAGTTCTCCATAAAGTAACTCAAATCCACTGAGACTAACTCTAAGAACTGACAAAAACACTCCTACTCATTATCTAATTCAATTTTGTCAAAACTGACTTAATCCCACCACATGTGACTCTAATTTACCATAAATGACCTCCCATCGATGGAGGAAACTCAAATTTCACCTACTGACTTGAATTTCCCCAAATTCACTCCCATGCATTTAAGATAATTCAAATTGACCCAAAAATTCTCAAATTAACTAAGGATGACAGGAATTCATCTCATTAACCGAAGACTACTAAATTTAGAAACTAATTATCGAAGGACAACTCCAATTAACCAAAATGACTATAATTGACTATCATTTACTCTACTTCATTGGAGTTACTATGGTGCATGGTGCATGGGTTCATGGTTTCATGGGTGTGTGTGCATGGGCATGGTTGCATGGGTGTAAGGTTCATGGTTCATGCAAGCATAAATTATCTATAATAGGACCTCTATATTCCAATAAAATCAAAATTAGGAAATATATAATAATATTAGGAACCCAAAAAAACTCCTAGTCCCCCAAACCCCCCTCACATGTTGAATCCAATACCCCCCAAGCATGTTTGTTTTCCATGTTGAGATATTATGTAATTATAGGAAATGATAATAAAATAATAATAACAATAATGTCCATAGTCCATAGTTGAGGCACCTAGTACCACCAAAATAATCAAATAACAACAATACGTATGCTCAAGGCTTAGCATCAAAGCATTAGAATGACCCTTCATCCAATCACCACATTTCACTCAAATGTCTCACTAGAGACTTTGAACATTGTCCTACAAACCCATAACCCTTAACATTAATCATTTTATTCTTGACATTTAACCTACACATGCATATTACAATAACCTCCAACCCTAATACATAATTCATGTCTAAGCCACTAACCCAATAAATCCAATCCACAAACCTCCTAACCTAAAAAACATAATGAGGCTAGTCTCTCTATCCCCACTAACCTTATCCCCACCCATTAACAAAAAAATCCTACACGACAAAATACTTTAAACCTTGAACCACTACCAATACTTTAAATTCATGCTTACCTTAAAAACAGAACAAGATGTAAACATTATTACACTCACCTAAATAGTCTTGTGACTTTTATCCTCATGTGGGGAAAAACAATTATGTAGGCTACTACCAAATATATAATATCCATGAATAATTGTTAAGAAATGATATTCTTATTTGAATCTTTATTAACTATATATTTATTAATCATAATACCATTGAACTTGATGAGAATGCAAGAATCCAAGTTAATAATCTATTCACTAAATGGTGTTCAATGTTGGTTATCAAGGCTCCCTATCTAACTTGTATAAGGAATTAAATATTTAAATCAACATAATATGGTTAAAATATGTTAACATATGCACACACACAAAAAATTCACTATCATTTTCATCGACATCATCATATTCATCCTTCTCATCCTCCTCATTTTGATGATGATGGTGATTATGATGACAATGCTATGATATATTTTAACATAGTTGATTATATGTTTTATCTAGTAGCCCATAAACCCATAACCCATTAAACCATGATGATCATGATGATGATAGTGATTATGATGATAATAACTATTATACAATGTGTCATTTATTTTAACATATTTTTTGTTATGTTTTATTTGGGAGCCATAACCCTCTAAACCATAATTACAGTGACTTGTGTCTCTTTTCCCCAATGCTAAAACATGAAATCACTCCTCTTTAACATGTATATCCTGGTAAAAGAATTGAATAGTTCCCTATGAGTCCTAATCCTTAACATTAACACAATTATTCTTAGACAATAACCCACACATACATAATACAAGAACCTATAGCCCCTGATGTATATTATATTTCTAATCCTCTAAGACACTAACCCAATAATACCAATTGACTACCCCCTAAACCAATAATCCTAACACACTAATATCTCTAGCAAAACTAACCCTCTATCAACACACTAATATAGTAACTCACTAATAATATAATATATAATTACCTCATCCTAGGGCCACTATAAAGACATAAAATCCATTCTTACCCTAGAAATACTTAACTTAGTGTCAGGATATAATAAACCCACTTCATAACTTATGATAAAATATTGAATCAATTTTGATTAATTTACTACCCACTAGCCTAGATAGTTGGCATCCACTTTGACCACATGGTCAAAAATTTACATATATACCATAGAGGCACTTTAATCCTGATTCCAAGATGATCTTGTCTACTTTATTAACTACCGGAATTAGTAACTACACCTTCCTGCAGATTTTGTCTTTTACTGCTTTATTCCATCTTTTTCAGTGGATAACGTAAAGCTAGTCAACTAGGAAACAACTATATTTTGTTTCCAACCCATCCTCCATTATTTTTCTCCATATTCAGGGA
This sequence comes from Pseudotsuga menziesii, assembly GCA_001517045.1. NCBI lineage: Eukaryota > Viridiplantae > Streptophyta > Pinopsida > Pinales > Pinaceae > Pseudotsuga > Pseudotsuga menziesii. The sequence continues at coordinate 152,006 of LPNX010175474.1, forward strand.
TTATCATGTTTTAACATCATACATGAAAAATCACTTACACTTTAGCTGATTCGTGAGGTTCTTGATTGATTAGGAAAGTGTTTTAGCCACCTATGGGGGTTTATCATATTTAGTAAGTCTATCTTTCTGAGCTTGATGAATTGTCTCCAATACAAATCTATTTTACCTATGAGGGATGCACTATTTATGTAAACTATTATTCATCATTATTCAATGGAAGGATACACTCCAATATTAATGTCTCCATTCATGTGATTCAATATCTATTCTTCTCTCTAATTTTCATGTGTATGCTTGTGAGAATTATCTTAGTAGCAAGATCTACTTCATGTTCATATTCTTAGAATATTTGCTCATAACATTAGAGATGATATTTCTACATGGTATTAGAGTAAAATGTTGTTCAAGTTTAATAGAGTTGAGGAGCTATTTGTTCTCAAAGTGCATCTCCTATCCCTGTTTGAAGAAGATCTTGATTTAAGCTTACAAGATTTCCTCATAGTTTTATTTGTGTAGGTGGCAGAGAGTATTCTCTTGAGCACATCAATATCTTAGTAGGGATTCTTCTTCAGCAATGATCCCGATTCCCTTCAACTATCACAAATGAAAAGCCAAAATTGTCATTGTATTGCGCAGTAAGGGACTCTTTAGAGTTTCTATGGATTTAGAAAATGAACCAAATTATGTGGTTGAGAAAGCTAAGTGGCATAATAGGTTGGATGAAGCCTATGTATTGCTTTTCCTCTCTATCTCTCCTAATATACTCTTTCATCTAGATAGTTTAAGCAGTCCAAACCAATTATGGAGAAAACTTCAGTCTCTCTTTGGAGTTCAAGATGAGTTAAGAGCGCATCAGTTGGAGATGGAGTTATTCTTAATGAGTCCAAGAAGTTTCGATTCTATTGAGGGTTTCTTAACAAAATTCAAGTCACTTTTTCTAATTCTCAAGGATTGTGGGATTGATAGGAAATATGATCAATTAATCATTTATATTATATCAAAATTGGGTCTTGAATATTTGTTTTTGTGTCTACTTTTCATGCTACTAGGATTGTTGTTTCTAATTGGAAAATTCCTTCTTTGTGTAATTTATTTGCTTCACTAACAAAGGATCAAGATAAATTGATCCATATGGGTACTCTTAAATCTTATAAGGGGGATTATCATTCTCTCATAGTTCAAGGAAGAAATAATACCAAATAAAAAAATAAGCAAATTGTGAAATAAAAGAAGACAAAGTCAGATTTTGAAGATGAAATTTCAAATCCTAATGAGGAAGATTCAATGAAGAAAGTCAAGAAGAAAGGAAGAAAACCCATGTTATCTTATTTCATAAAGGGATTTCATCTAGGGAATAAATTTTTCAATATAAACATGGAAAACATGTCTCATGTTCTTGATAAGCACAACATCTAAGTTCCAGATGAGCTAGAGAAGCCTATCGATTCCTCAGAACACTGTCATTGTGCACAGTTCCAAGGTGATATAAACCATGCCTTGAGTTCCAGAGTAAAATGATTTCCTATCATATCTGATATAGATTCATTTTTTGATATATAAGAATCATAAATATCAAATCCGTTCTTTGATAATCCACTTATCAGTCTCCTAGGTGCATCTCTTAATAATTGTGATTCTTCAGTATATACCGAGTTGTCTTTAAGCAACTCTTTCTGGCTCCATAACTATTATTTAGAATAATTTTTTCATGATTATATACATGACATGACACCATTCATACCACCATAAATACCATCTACCACATGTTTGAATAATCCTAATATTATACAAATTCCAAGTTCACTAGTTGATTCCTCATTGATCTCTTATGCAGTGTTACTTATATTACATGGTTTGAAGTCTTTCTTATATTTCATTTATTGGTTATACATGACCTGAGTCATATTAGTATTGATGATACACATGCATGGATCTGGTCTAAATACTTATGGCTCATATCTCAAGTCCATTAGTCATTCGAATTTTTACACTCATCAGTTTTCCCTAGTTGCTCATACTTTTTCTAGTCTAGCCCTATATCCTCATGGAGACATTGAATATTTTGTATTTTCTGTTCCATATGATAATATTTATGATATATAAGAGTATTTTCAGCCTCATATTAGATATAGGAAGGTGCTACATCAGATTGGAAGAAATATATGTGTTTCACATCACAATTTTGCAACTATTCAAAGAACGGATTGTGTTATTGATTGTATTAATTTTTGTACTATTTGGAAGGGAGTATGCATAGATCTATTTTAAATTTCAGATTTTGTTTTAGATAATATTTTGTTAGAATAAATAATCATTCATATAATGCTCCTACTTCATCATATGAAGAGATACAATGAGCCTCTCCTCTTCTTTCTTACAGATTCTACACTCCAACGCATGATCATGGAGTTTACAATATTTTTCATCATGTATTTCACCAGAAGCAATTCATTCAGCTCATTCAAGGGAAGTTAACGACCTATTTAAGACATGTTATTCATTTTTTTTCCTTGTAGTTTCTTGAGGGAGGATTTTCCCCATGTGGTTTTCCCTCTTTCCTCACTTTTCTGGACATAAATAATTGTAAAGGGTGACCATAGCCTTGCTTTTGGGCCCTATATAAACCTATATTTTTGAGATAAACACCATAAATTAATACTTAAAGGGGGGAATGGGAATATAATAATCCCACTTCATAACTCAGGATAAAATATTTAATCTGTTTTGATTAATTTCCTAGCCACTAACCCAGATAGTTGGAATCCACTTGTACCATATGGTCAACAATTTCCATATATACCAAAGGATTGCTTTAATCCTATTTTAGGTTGATCTTGTATACTTTATTTACTACCAAGAATTATTAATTGTACCTTTCTACATATTCTATCTTTTACTACTTTATTCCATCTTTTCAGTGGATAAGGTATAGCTAGTCAACTAGGAAACTGCTATCTTTTGTTTCCAACCCATCCTCCATGATTTTCTCTCCATATTATAGGATTAGAATGTTTTTACATCATACAAGACAACTCATTCATGCTTTAGCTATTTTGTGAGGTATTTGAATTATTAGGAAAGTTCTTTAGGCATCTATGGGGGTTTATCAATTTAGTAATTCTATCTTTTTGAGCTTGATGAGTTGTCTCCAATACAACTCAATTTTACCTATGAAGGAAGTACTATTTATGTACACTATTATTCATAATTATTCAATGGAAGGATACACTCCAATATTAATATCTTCATTCATTTAATTCAATCTCTATTCTTATCTCTATTTTTCCTTTGTACACTTGTAAGAATTATCTTAGTAAAACGATATACTTCATATGCTTCTTCTTAACATATTTACTCATAGAATTAAAGCTGCTATTTCTATACTTAGATTAAAAAATTATTTAAATTCCCTAGATTACCATGGGATTCCCATGTCCCACATGGAGGAAATAAAATAATGTGGAATATTGAAAGATAAATAATGTATTTCAAATATTGTTTGGAAATGATACTTCTATTATAACCTTTATTAATCATGACTTTCTCAACCATAATACCATTTAAATTTATGGATATGTAGGATCCAACCATATAATATATTGAGTAGGGGTGATCATACAGGTTGTCAAGGATCCATATATAACATGTAAAATAAAGATAATATGGAAATAATAATATGGTTAGAATACACATAAAAACAAGTAATCACCATTTTTAGAGGGTTATGGATAAATATGCTACAAGATCAACCATATTGTCAACTATGTTAAAATTTATGATCATAGTGATGATGGTATATTTTAAAAGAGTTGATGCTATGGTTTATCTAATACCATATTGTACAATAAACCATTAAACCATATATTCTTAACACATGCCACTTCATCCCAATTATCCCTCATATTATTACACCTTTTAACCTATATATTCTACTAAAGTTTTTGAACACTATCCTAGCAATTCCTAAGCCTTCACATTAACCCAATCATAACCTTTAATACACACATGCCTGATCAAATAACCATTGAATTTTAATGCATATTACACGATAATGATGACAACAACGATGATGATGATTACAATGATTATGAAGATGATATTCAGTGATATATTTTAACGTAGTTGATGTTATCATTGTTCTCATATCCCCTCACACCCTTATACCTCTAACTTGTTGATAAAAAATCTAGTCAACATATGATTGATTGTAAATTTTTTCAATGATCCACATGCTTAATAAAGTTTCCCTTACACCCCGATGTCCAAATCATCATACTTCAACTTCCTTTATTATGTCTTCAAAGAATTTTCTTTGCATGCAACGATAGGATTATCAACCTAGTCTACACTATGATTATGAAAATGAGGAGTATATTACAGTTTTGATGGATCATATTTCCTTTTTTTTCACATGATAAATATTTTATGATGATCCATGTAATACCCCCATTTTGACCCTTATAATGCATTGGATTTATATGTAAATATTATGTATATGTGATGCATGATTCCTAGGCTAGAGTTGAAGGCCAAGACCATGTTAGTTAATCCTTGAGTTGAAAGTAAATGATTTTATATTTTATTAGCGATGTGCTAGTAAGCCATACTAAATTTTACAAGCATGAAAACATTTAAACACAATAAAATTCCAAGAGATGGCTATGGAAGAAACTAAAATGAGGGGGAAGTGTGTATCCACTAGGGATAGGAGAGGATGTTATGGGATTGAATCTTTTTGTTGCCAAATGTCATCTTCATAACCCATATTGACTATCTATGCTGAGATTTATTTCTATTGTAAGATGGTACCAGAGAAATCAACTCATGAAATTAATGGAGAATGGGAAAAACTAAAAAATTCATATGGTTGAGTATGTGCATGGTTTACTTGACCCATATGTCATTTTTCTTCATGGAAATTCATTTTCCATCATCCCCATTCCATTGTTGAACAACCAAATATCAATTTCCAGCTTGCTATGCATTCCCAACCACGGAAATACCAGAAATCACAACTTGGAAAGGAACCATGTTTTTAAGTGCAAAAAATTCCCATAAATTCATGTGTGTGAAATCCAGTGGAGAATCCATAGACATAAACCTTGAGGAAAAATTAAGAATTCCACAAGCTCAAAATCCATAGGAAAACCCATATTTGGAATCCTTGAAGTGGAATTTTGTGATTGACTATCACATGGCCAGAATTTGGAAAAATACAAGAGTGTATTGAAGCAGGAGCGAGATCAGAGAATGGCTTGATAAACCTAGTGAAGGAAAGAATCTATAGAGGTTTAGTAGCTTGGACCTTTCTATACCCACCTTGAAGAGAACTAGAGGTAAGGGGTGCTTGAGGGACTATATAGTAGAGAGTATGACCTTCCTTGTGTTGGGCATGGTATATGTTGTGGGTTCCAAGGATGTATGAGCCTCTAGATGTGTAGTTGATCTCACTAGCTTATCTATCTCCTTCCCTACCTCCCTACTTGATTGAAAAACCCATCTATGCATTGGCTTAGCATGAGTATTTGTCATTATGGTTGTGAGTGAGATTGAGAAATTCCTCCTTAGTGGATACATATCCCATCTCAAAGGTGGTCTCTCAGTTTAAAGAGTGGATTAGATAGAGACCTACGGTTAGGTGGAATGTTGGTATTCCATAGCCAGTTGCTTGGACAATTTAAATTAAAAGATACATTTTTCTTATTCTCTTTGATAATTCCAAATGTGTTATGAATGACTATTTATTGTGTTTAATTGAATGATATAACACACCATGAATTGTTTAACTAGATTCCCATGAATAACATGAAAATGAATTTATTGTTGTGCATGGTTTTATTGCTATTCATGTGATGAGTATGATGGTATAATCATGTGGTGTGTGTATCGACATAGTTTAATTCCACTGTGTATGTTTAATATGCATTTGCACATGAATTTAGTTAATGAATTTCATAGTTTTTCCATGGGGGTGAAATATAGCATCGTGTACATCGTTCATGTTCCCTCCATTGGTTAGATTGATGGGAGGGGACGTGACAATCCATGTGTAAAATCTTGTGTTGATATGGTTATGTTATTGATATTTATGGCATGTATCTATATACATATGTGATATTGTTTCATGATGATATAGGTCACCAATTATATTGTATGAAAGCATTATAGGTTAATCAAAGAAGATGGATAACACGTTTTGGCCAAAAGTAATGATGAAAAATTGATATTTTACTCATTTATTAAATCGAAGACCTTGAAACTCATCTATGTCTTGTTAATTTCAACATGCAAAAAAAAATAAATTTGTAGGTAATTATGTTGTCTTTCTGATTATATATTTAAAAAATACTAATATCATTTAATTTTTCAAAATTGCATTTAGTGAAATGTTTGTTCTTGCGAATTTCAAGAAAAGTTAACAAGTGACTTGTCTGCAAATAAAATAATTTAATGATAAATGAATAATTTTTAATTTTTGAATACGCACACACACACACACACACACCTAATGTACTAGGGCACACATATTTTATTTATTTATTTTGGAAAAATAATTTTTTTATTAATTTTCTAATGCGACCATTGAAAATTTGAATCACATTTTGCACACATTTCTATGCAAGAAAACATTTTTTTACTTATTACAAAAAACAAGAAATCAAAAATACCCTTTTGAAAAGGATGTGTCGATGTGAGACACATATATATTTTTAATTTTTTGGGTTGTATACTTTTTATGTTGATGATTTTTCTTTGAGCTACATTGAACTTGTGGACATGGATTTTAAGTGTAACTTTTAAAATAAAATTTAAAAAAAAAAAAAAATGTAAATTAGAGAATAGTAGTAGACGGTTAGTTGAATAATTCATCGTCATGAAGTCTAAAATATCCCACCTAAGGTGTAATTAATGATAGGGTTTATGCCCAACAAAGAGTCCAATATAATTAAATTTGTAGAAAAGGGGGATAAGGGCCTATTTTTAAATCCCTTTATGGAGCTATTAACTAGATTGAGGGTTGAACCAGGTTTTAAAATACCTCAAGCGAGGGTTTAACTATGGTTAAGATATTAGATTGATTGATATATAACTTGATCGAGCTACTTTCTGCATTTTTAATCTCTAACAAATTATCATTATTAATAGCTCAGCCAAGCTACCTTTTACATACATTTCTTTTCATTTTTTATCGGCTCTTCAAAATACTGCGAACTACCTACCATCAAACTTTCATTTCACAAACATAGTTACTAAATAAATTGTATAAAGAAGAAAACATAAGTTACAATTCATTTTACCATTAGAAGCCTCTTAATTATTCAACATAATACATTTTCAAATTTGACCAATAGGGATATATATAGTGTTTCAAAGGAAATTGGAAATTTTCATTTATTATTCAACAATCAACATGGGAAATAAGAAATGTCAAAGTAGGATATATGATCATGATCAAATTAATGAAGATGAAATATGAGAAAGGACTCAAGAAAGGATGCGGTGATGATGGGTGGAATTAAGAGAAAAAAAATAAGAAGATGAAGGTCAACCTTGGATGCATCCAACTCCAATTTAGGGTGATATTGATAGTTGTTAAATCATTCTTCAAATACTAATTGTTTTACCTCTTAATTCTCACCTCTTGCTCGATTCCTACAATTATCATGTCAATTAGTTACCAATCATTAGGTTTTAAAGATTTTTTTTTTGTAAGTTGAGAGCTATTCTATTAAAAAAAGAAAATAGTGATACATATGTGTTTATAGGCATACCTTCTAATGATGAGCAGATATAGAGGTTCAAAATAAGATTGGCCCTCCCTCCAGGAGGGAAAATAGGCCACCTAAGTGAACATAAGCAAAAACCTCCTTATTTCTTCGAGAAACCAGACAATGAGGCAACACGTTAACAGTATAAAAGACAAAAAACCGGTTTTCAAGATATTTTATGGTCTCTCTATATATATACCAATAATTTATATATGTATGACACACATTACTATTTTAATGTAGAAAGTAGGAACTTAAGCTTCAATTAGAACTATTAGTCTTATTTTTTTCTTCCTAATATTTTCTAAGAGAGTAAGGAGGACTTACCCTATGGAGTCTTTAGAAATACTTCAACTTTACTTGAGGATTCGTTTCTAATACCTATTTCAATCGAGAGACTACTCTTTGATACATGGAATTTCAAATGAAACACCACTCATTATAATATTTAATTCAGATAATATTAAATTCAATAATACATGGTGTAATATACAATTTTAAGAGTTTTTCTTATAATGCAATGAAATCATCCATTTTTTTAGTCCTTGTTGCACAAAGGTGACTATATGTTCCATTTGTTTGTATTAATAGTGTCCGTATTGAAAAATGAACATTTTCAAACATTGTTTTCACTAAAGTTTTATGTAAAATTTTCATTATTTTTATTAATTAATAATTTAAATTCAATTTTATTTTAAATTTGAATGGTTCTATCTCCTTGAAAAGTTTTATCATTTAAAATTTTAGATTAATGATGAATGTTTAGTTTAAAAATAAAACAAAAATAAAAGAAAGGTTTAACAATATAAAGTGCTCTAGGATTTGATTCCTTACCATACTGATCTAGGATTTGACGCCTATTAAGTTGTTGTTGCATGACCATTGCATAGAATAATTGACATTTGGAATGACTTCATTGTATCCCAATCCCTTGGAGACTAGTTCTTTCTTTTAAAACCTTCGTGGTTTAGATCACGATTCTCATCAATTTTGATGATGTTACAATTATGTGCAAGAACAACCTCATACTCATACTACTCAAGAAGTGATATTTATATCCTCTTCTCTGCAAGAAGATCCAACATGGACAAGTTCCTTATTTCCAATGTTCAATGGGTCTATCTTTTATAGTTTTCTCAATGGAGGATTAGTGGAATCATCTTCCTTCTTTCTCTTTTGGGCGAGTGAAGGAAGGACATTTCTATTTACATGATGTTTTCCCTTTAAATGCAAAATACCAATTCATTACAATGTTTGCTTGAATCTATTAATGTCACCCATGCTCCATTACTTCATTCTCAACTCATTGGGTTTGAATATTTAGCTTGTTGGAGCTTTAACTCAACAATGTTTGAAATATTTAGCGTAATGGAATTTTATTTCAAATGGGTTTGAATTATTTATCACCTTGGATTTTATATTAGTGGAATTACTAACAACTGCATTTAATGTAGACATGTTTTTTAGGCTTTCTTTTTGCTATGTCTAGGAATGCTTAGTATTTGGTGTGGGTTTAGTTTGGTTTTATTTCCTTCTTTCTCTTAATAACATTTTCTACTATGTTTTTGTTTAAGTATAGTTCTTGGGTTTCATTCTTGTTGGTTTTGATTCTACATGTTTTTTATGCCTAAATTCCATTGTGATATTCATAATCAATGGCTCTTTTTGGATCACTTTTTAATGGGAATTCATAGAACAATCATTTGGTAAGGATAATTTGGGTTTTAGAACTATCCAATTATTTATTGTTGCCACTTTACATCATGGAATCCAACCTCCAGTTGCACAAAATCCTGAGTGGTGTGCATTGATAAATGAAATGGTTGAGCCTGAGAGGCATGCACTGATCGATGAAATGCAGGGATAATTTTAGGGGCAAATTTTAGCCCAGTGGGCTATTTTCCCATGTTTTTCTCCCAAAAAAGATTCACCATTTTGCATTTTTTGAAGCCCTGTTTTGCCCAATTTTGACGGGGAAAACTTTTTTCACCCTAAAAATCGCCAAATTATTATATAAACAATATAAAATCCTTGGAAATTAAAATATTTTTTGAAAAATATCGCCAATCATTTTATAGTTGGCATTTTAAGAATTGGTAATATTCTCCAACATTTATACACTTTTAAATTGTTGGAATATAATCCGTGGGGATTATACATTATTGTAAATATTAGGAATATGAAGAGACTCTCGGATGTGTGATCCCAAGAGTCATCTTAGATGTATAAATAAAGGCATTCTATGGAGAAATAAAATGAATTCGGGAGTTATTTCACCTGACAGTGGTATCAGAGCTCCATAACTCCTGCCTATATGCTTGTCAGTCCTGGCAGTCTCGCTGCCAAACCTTCATCCTTCCTGCTACTTATTTATTTCAGGATTCCTTCCCCATCAGTCTGTATTTGCATGCGTTTTCCTACAGCCTGGGTGCCAATAATTCCATGCATGCACTTGCAAGATTCCACTAAGTAGACATTTTAGGAAAAATAACGGTCTGGCTCTCATTTCTACGTTAGCGTTGGGGTCTGCCATTCATTTCAACCTCTATGTGGAGAACCCTAATCGGTGTAAGTGAAGATTGTTGCATATTTTTTAGAACTATGTGAGACACATCTGCGCGATGACGCCCCTTTACTATGCTTGGTTGATAGTTGTGGATCATTGAGAGTTCTCAACCTGTGTGAGACTCTACCATCGTGGAGAGAGTTCACGACTGCTGATACCTTGATATATCTTGTTGATACCGTTGTGCTGCATCGTGGAGAGAGTGCTTGTCTCCCAAGAGCTGTGTATTAGTTTTGTTGCAAGTTGTGCATTGATGACATGTCTGGTCTTCATTCACAAACTCTTTACTAAAACTACAAAATGCTCTACTGGTGAACACCCTTTGCGTGAAGATTAGTGTGATTGTTGAATGAATCGAGTTGCGGTTTCAACTGGTGAATGGAGCTGTGGAGATGCATATCACTCTTGTTGATTGGAGTTGAGAACTAAACCCTAATGGGTTGAACACCGATGTGGTACTCCCTTATCTCTCATTATAAGTGGAGTGTAGTGTGTCTCAAGATTTTGGAAGTGGAGACTATTGTCTCAGTTCCACCTTGCTTTATAAACTGCTTCTGCGGGTGAAATCTTTGCTCCTCGACCTCCCTTCAGTGTGCGTGCAGCTCGAGCATCAACATTGAAGCTATGATATGCTGTTGTAATTCCTTTGAACATTAGTGCATAAAACCTAATTTCTGCCCTAATTCCTGTGCGTGGAGTTTTTTATTTGGAAAGTCTACAAATATTTTCATATGTATGATATGGTTGCTGTGTATTGAAGAGGCTTGTGACTGCTGTATTGAATATTTGAGTTTGAATGTATGTGTATGGGAGTGCTGGGGTTTCTCCTTTCGATTTAAAGCTGTGCTTTGAGCTCGAAACTGTGACCAGTATAGGAGAATATTGTTGGTGTTTGCTATGACCACTTTGAATACTGATTATCATTAGCATTGTTGTAAAGATTGAGGAAGGTGGCAGAGACTTAGACTTGCACCTTTACTCTTTCTTCTTTTTCTCCTATTGTTTTAGTTGCAAGATTCAATCACAGAAGATGCAATCTATAGCATCTGTAGTTGGTGCCACTCTCATTGGAAAAAACACTTATCCAGAATGGTGGAGGAAGATCAAATCTGTCTTCATCTACAATGACCTTTGGGACGGTATTTGCTAAGGCACCACAATAGAGACAGAAGATGGAGGGCCCATAACCAAAGACCTAGGACCTCCAGAATCCGAGAAAGAGAAGGCCATTTGGAAAACAAAAGACAAGAAAGATTTAGTGGTAATCACTGTCGCAGTTAGTGAAGAGGTGAGCCAGCACATATTGCCTGTAAAGTCATGTTTTGAAGCACTAAAAATGTTAAAAGATCTGTATGATCCACACTCTGAAATGGAAGTTATTCAACTAATGCTAAAACTATTCAGTTTAGAAGTAAAAGACAATGATCCCATGTTACTTGCCTCTGAAATCAAAGCTATCATGCACAAGATTCAATCCACTGGTATGAAACCAGATCTTCCCCTTGCAGCATTTGTAAAATCTTTGTATCCTTCTCACTCCAACTATCTTGAGTCGTTGCAAGCAAGTGACAAGTTCAAATCACTAATATTTGACACCCTAGTAGAGAAGATAGCTGACAGAGAGAAAGCTTTTGGTAAGAATACAACCGAGCATTCTGGAGAATCACTTTGCTTTGCTCAAAAAGCAAAGAACCACACCAAAGATCATCCCAAGGAAGAAATCAGCAAGAGAGGCAGAGGAAGAAGAAACTTCAGAGGTAGAGGAGGCAGAAACAACTCCAGCAAAAGATCAGATTTGAAGTGCAAGCGTTGTGGAAATATTGGACACACAACAGATCAGTGTTGGGCTTCATGGGACTCCATCAAAGACAGACATAACCAGAAGAAAGATGACAATAAGAACCAAGATGCTAGTAAATAATAAGATTCTGCTCATTGTATTGTTGCACATTGTAATCTTGGTATTGATGAAATGACTTCACTTTCATCTTACACAAATTGTTGGCTACTTGATACTGGTGCAACATCACACATGACTTTTAGAAAAGACTATTTTAAAGAACTTAATGAAACAATAAATGGCATAGTTTACTTTGTAGATAAGTCAAGTCTTAAACCAAAGGGAATGGGCACCATTCAGCTGAAGATGCCTAGATTCCCTGATTTCTTGTTGAAGAATGTTCTTTATCTTCCAGAGTTGTAGAGAAGCATGCTGTCCTTGGTGCAGATTCGACAACAAGGCCATTCTATCCACATGTTTGATGGAATCGTAGAAATAAGAAAGTCCTATGACAACCAAGTCATCATGACTGGATACGAATATGGGAAGCTGCTGAAGCTAAAGGGTTCATCTGCAAGGGTTCAGAACTATGCCTACCTCTCTCAGCATGGAGAAGGTAATTTGTCATCAAGTTTATTGTGGCATGAAAGATTTGGTCATCTGAATTATAACAGTCTTCGTTTGTTGAGAAAGAATGGTGTATTTGGTTTTCCCACCATTCCCAAAGAGAAGAGCAAATGTGATGCATGTATATTAGGGAAACACAGTAAGCTGCCATTCCATGAATCTAATTTCAGAGCAAGTAGGAAATTAGAATTAGTGCATTATGATTTATGTGGCCCAATGCCAACTCCTTCTGCCAATGGGAATAAGTATTTTATGACCTTTGTTGATGACTACTCAAGAATGTGATGGATTTACTCATTAAGTACAAAATCAGAAGCATTTCAAACATTTAAGGAATTTCATGCATTGATAGAAAAACAAGCACAATCTAAAATTGGTACACTTCGTACTGACAATGGGAAAGAATACACTTCAAATGCTTTTGAAGATTATCTT
>LPNX010175474.1:168710-224717 GCA_001517045.1 Pseudotsuga menziesii
CACATTACACCCATTAATTAGTATAAAAGATGTAGTATAATAGTGTTACAAATAGGATAACTATAATACCTATGATAGGATTCAAATCTACCAACTAGGAATGATTCCAAAGCTAACTCGGTGTCGAAAAATCACCACTAGAGCTCGCTAATGCAACTTAGGATCACTGAAACAATTCAAAACTAGTTAACTGATTGAGTTGGGTGAGAAAATGCACCCTACATTCCTCAAATCATGCAAAGTGGTGCTAGGATAACTGAGAGTGATATAACTGATGGGAATTAGAGCATAATTGAGCATAACTGAATACCTACTAGGGTAAAATGTCGGTGGCACTCAAAGTGGGTTCCTAAATTATAGGGATTGGTCCCTTGAGCTCCTAAAATCATGTTGACTGGTGCATTGAGTGTTATGTGTCCGTCAAGTGAGTCCCTCATGCACTAGTGAAGTGACAATAATCTTCTAAGCTAGGAAAATACAATTAGACTATGTTGGTGAAAGGGAGGATTAATTAATAATCCAAACACCCCCCATTAATCCTAACTTGTACAACTTGGGCCCTAGAAAATAATACTAAAGTTCACCCATGCAATCTAAATCCAAAAAAATACTGCTTAATGTTAGCACTATTTCAGTTAACAGTTGGGATGAAAAGGCTAGAGGTGAAATGAAGGTGTTGTATGTGAAAATTTTGACAATATGACCAAGGGGTGATGAAATAAGTGTTAAATTGGAGACCAAGGTATTTATCTTCTCATAAAACCATAGTATAAGGTTTGAAAGGGATAAAAATGAAGAAATAACGCTTATGGTATATAATGAAAGTTTCAGCAATCGATATTTTGAGGCAGAAATATCTATGGCGGGTAGTGGATCCACCATGTGAAGTTGCAAGGAAAAATTAAATTTGGTAATCAACATAAAGGTTTAACGATCCACTTAGACCCATGATTGAGGAATGACGTAGATAAGATCAACGGTGTAGATAGAATATGTTGGGAGAATATGCACAGAAAAAGGTGAAATGGGGGTGGGAAAAAGTTTTAAGCGTGGCTTAAATAGATGGTGGAGATGAAATATTGATAAGATCGGTGGCGGAGATGGGGTCCACTAGGAGAACTTGCATGGTATATGTTGGAGGTAGGATCAATGGAACTCTTAAAAATCACTCTTGATTGACGATTGGTATAGTAGGGGGATAAATAAGATCAAGGGATGTTAGGTGATCAACCTAGAAAAGTTGCACATTGTTTTAAAAATCAAAGGGGAAGAAGAAAATAAAGGTGTTGGTTAAATGATGAAGGAAATAAACAATGTGTGATGAAGGTTAGGTAAATCTAAGATTTCTTAGATGATTCGCTAAGGGAAGGTGCACAGGAGATAGACAAGGTGTTATGCAGTGGAATAAGGGAAGATTAAAGTCAATAGGTGATCAATATCAATGGCTCGAAAGAGAAGTGTATTATATCTATGGTCAAAATGAGAAATTCTCTTGTGGCATGCATGGGAATTAAAGGAGAAATCCACCAATGTAAAATAAACCACTCTCCTAGATTCCAAAACCATTATTTCAAGAATATTATAAAAAGGAAAATCATGTGTTCAAGGATTATTTGTCATTTTGTGCATTGGGAGAAGAAGCATTTCTGCATGGAAAAAGGAAAGTCAGGCAACTATCTTTCCAACCCTCACATTTCCAGGTAGGGCATGCTTTCACCTACCTATTAGTATTTCAAAATGGATAGTGGAGGTGAAGTTGAGGTGCAGTCCTTAGAGTTTCAAAAAAAAAATATTAGGTTTTCGAAGATAGAGATGGAGACATTTTTTATACGATTTTGTATTTTGGCCCAGTTCACAAATTGAAAACCAAACTAGAATATTTTAAGGACCAGGGAACTAACCCCCATGGAATATTCTAGTCCCATTTTTATTATTTTAGTCCAGACCAAACCCTAAATTTCCTATATTTTATTGGCTGGTGTGCATCAAATTACTCCTCTTTTGAGAGAGTAATCATGGACTCTGCCAAAACAAAAATCATATGCACTGTAAATTTCCTTGTCTCCCAATACTATTTTAGAGTCTCGCCTTCATTCACCCTGAGCCAAAAAGATTTCATAGAAGAAGAGCCTAATTCAATCTCTCAGGAATGCAACCTTTGAAGAAAAGAAACACTTTTTCTCCAATTTTTTTCGATATGATTTACCCCTTGATAACATTCCCTTTCTCCTTGATGTCTACCTATTTAATGAAGAAACAAAGATGGTTATTTCAATGTTGATTCAATTCTCAGGTCTAGATATAGATAGATTTGTCGTTGAATTATTAATGATTATGTTATTCAAAATTAGCATGATTCAGTCTGTTCAGTCTCTTAGGCATGCAACCATTGAATAAAATAAATGATTTTTCTCCAAATGTTTTAGATATGATTTACCCCTTGCTAACCTGCCCTTTCCCTTGGATGTCAACCTGTTTAATGAAGAAACAAATATGGTTATTTCAATGTTGATTCAATTCTTAGGTCTAGATACAGCTAGGTTTGTCCCTAAATTATTAATGAGTATGTTATTCAAAATCATCTTTAGTCAGTCTGAGTCTGAGTTCTCTCAATCTCCTGGTCTTAAATTTGATGAATTCCTAGCTGAAAACATTCATTCTTAGCTAGTGAATTTCCACAATACCAAGCACTTCTGGTTTCAGTCATACTTGATCAGAATGTTCCTATTTTTCAATGAAGAAAATGTGAGGCTCCCAAAAATGGTACTTAAAACATATATTAGTAGTGAATTTTTCAAATACATGAACCTATTGATGTCAGAGGTTTATAAAGTATTCTTTTAGAACAAATTTCCCAGAGTTCTACCTATTAGATTTTTAACATTAACTAGCATAACATTAGGATATTTAACTGAGAGAAAAACAAGCACAGCAATCAAGGACAAGAGACAATGAACATAGTGTTTTTCCTTGAGGAAACCATAAATGGAGAAAACCCTACAACTTCCTCAGAGATAGAATCAGCACCAAAAGTGAAACCCAAAAATAGTAAGATGATATCCCGATAGCAGTAACCTCTTTCTTCCTTGCCCCAGTGTCTTTCTCTTCCTCAGCTATGCACTACAATTGACTGTGAGTGAGTGTGTGATAAATAGAGAGGCTATATCTCTATTTATACTAATTATTGACTTGACTAAACCCAACTAGGGCCAACTTCACTAGGTGATTCTAATAACCCTAGTGCCCTGGAATTGCAGGGACTTTAACCCTTAGAAAATATGAGGGTTACCCACCTTGACTTGACCTGACTTGTTTACATTATAGAAACTCTCGATAGGAACCTAGGGGCATGACATGACTCAATTACATTACAAATACATCCCAGAATAAACATCGGGTTACAATACATAAGAAATACAAGTGAATACATTCCGTAGTTACAATTACATCAACACTCCCTCTTAACTAGGAAGGTATTCTCTCGACACAATTTATCAACATGGATCATCATTGAGTCCTCATCATTTTCACCTTCAAGTCATCTCTATCTTCAAGTCACCTCATCTTTAAGTCATCTTCACCTGGATCTGGATCATCACTCAATCTAGATCATCATCACTGTATTTGGATCATCACTCAATATGGATCATCTCTGGAGCATCATCTTTGTATCTAGATCATCCCTCGATCTATATGTTCTCTGCTGGATCATCATCACTGGATCTTCATGGGTGTTATCTCATGATTCTTCTTATCACAGGAAGTTCTATAGAGCCATCCCTTTTTCATGCTGGTTGTAGGCGTAGCCTCCATGTAGGTCTTCTTCCAGCACTTATATCTGACCCTAAGTCAGAATGGCCCACCCAACACTTGTATTTGATCATGTAGGAACCAATCCTATAATCATATCAGAAAGGCATGCCCAACACTCACATCTGACCATGTGGGAACACCTCCCACAACCCTATCAGAAAGGCCCAGCACTCACATTCGTCAACCAATGTCGAAAAGGCTCAACACTTACACTTGGCCATGCGAGGAACCAATCCTCCATGCTGAAAGGATTTGCACTTACATCTAACAACCAATGTCAGAAGGGGTCAACACTTATATTCGACCATGCAAGGAACCAATCCTTCATGCGAAAAGGCCTCTGCACTTACATCTGACAGCCAATGTCAGAAGGGCTTGCACTCACATCTGATCATGTAGGAACAAATCCTATAGTAATATCAGAATGGCCCCCAGTCCCAGATTGAGCTACCTAGTAACTGACCAAGTGCCTCCATTCCAAGAATGGAATTCAATGCTTACTTCTGATCATGTAGGAACTAATCCTATAGTCACATTAGAATGGCTCAACACTCACATCTGACATGGAAGGAACCAATCCTCTCACCATGACAGAATGGATCAGCCCTTACATCTGACCATGGAAGGAACCAATCGTCTCACTATGTTAGAATGGATTTGGGTCTCATCATTTCCCTTTGGAGGAAACCTCAATCTAAAGAACACCAAGCTTCTCCCTAAAGTACTCAAACTTCACCCTATCCAATGGCTTTGTCAACACATCGTCTATCTGTTCCTCCGTCGCAACATACTGGAGCTTCATTGCTCCCCTCTGCACCATATCCTTGATATAGTGATACTTGATCTCTATATGATTCAACTTGTCATGGAACACTGGATTCTCTGAAAACTTCACGCAACTCTGGTTGTCATAATGTATACAAGTAGCATCCATCTGGAGATCAAATAAATCAGACAGTAGCTTCCGCAGCCATACTTCCTCACAACTAGCTGAACAAGTTGTGACATACTCTACTTCAGCTATTCTCAATGCCACACAGGATTGCTTCCTGCTAAACCAAGAGATCACACCTGATCCCATACTAAAGCAACACCCTGAAGTGCTCTTCCTATCGATGGCACTGCTTGCCCAATCTGAATCAACATAATCCTCTAGGTTAATCTTCTGATTCACCTCATACTTGAGCCCATAATCAATTGTACCCCTCAGGTACCTCAGAATATGCTTTGCAGCAATCAAGTGAACATGTCTCAGATCTATCAGGAACTGGCTCAAGGTGTTCACATCAAAGCAAATGTCTGGTCTCGTGTTCGTCAAATACATCAAGGACCTAATCATCTGATGATACATCGTAGCATCAACCATCTCTGATGAAGCATCACTCAATAGCTTCAGGTTTGATTCCATAGGTGTAGTCATGGCCTTGCAGTCCATCATCCCAAACCTCTTTAGTATCTCTATTGCATACTACCCTTGTCTGAGGGAGATTCCGTTCACATTCTGCCACACCTCCATGCCTAGAAAATAATGCATCATACCCAAGTCCTTCATTTTGAACTTGGCAGCAAGCTTTCTCTTCATATCAGAAATCAACCCATCCATATACCTATTACAAATAGATCATCTGCATAAAGTAGGAGCATCACTGGGATGCCATCTTCAACCTTGTAGTAAAGCTTGGAATCTGCTTTACTTTTGGTAAAGCCAAAACTGGATAGAAATATTTCAATTTTGCCGTACCATGTCCTGGGTTCCTGTTTCAATCTGTACAGGGATTTCTTCAATCTGCACACATGAGACTCTCTGTCATGTGTCTCAAAACCAAGTGGCTATTCTACATACACTTCCTCTTCCACTACACCATTCAAGAAAGTAGTATTGACATCCATTTGGTGTATCTTCGATTTCATCACTGTAGCCAGAGCAAGTACCAATCTGATGGAAGTGTATCTGGCTATAGGTGCAAAGGTTTCTTCATAGTCTATTCCTTCTTTCTCGAAGAAACCTTGAGCCATGAATCTTGCCTTATATTTCTCTATGCTACCATTTGCATCATGCTTGATCTTGTAGATCCATTTGGAAGTTACAACTGACTTCCCTTCTGGTCTTGGGACAACATCCCAAACATCATTCTTCATGATCGATTGATATTCTTCGATCATAGCATCCTTCCATTCTTTCCATTATGCCGCTTCTTCATAATTGGAAGGTTCTTCATTGATAAAGTCACATAGTAAAGCTACATATCCGAAGCAGGATATGGTTCTCTTTCTTTCTCTGTGATTCTCTTCTAGAGCCCCATATCTTTCCACATGTTGGATAATTTCTTGTTCCCAAGTAGGTTTCCTCTTGTGAGGATTCTTCTCCTGAGGTGGATCTACAGGTCTATGTGGTTCTTCAAATTCTCGATCTTCTTCTTGAATTTCTTTGTTCATGGTTATATCATGAATTTTGGGTGCTTCTGCTTCTTCAGGATCTTCAGCAGGTCTCTTTCTAGATTCGTTGTAAGTTGTGTATTCGTCAAATGTCACATCCCTACTGATTTCGATCTTCTTGAATCATGGGAAGTATATTCTATAAGCGTTCGATCTTTTAGAGTATGCCACAAATATACCCTTCTTTTCTGAAGGATCTAGTTTCATTCTCTTCTCTTTTGGAATGTGTATGTACACTAGACAGCTGAATATTTTGAGATGGCTGACTTCTGGTTTCTTGCTAGAAAAGACTTCTTCAGGTGTCTTGTTTTTGAGTACTCTATGTGGAGTATGGTTATATACATACACCATTGTTCTTACAGCTTCTGCCCATAGATGCATGGGAAGATCCTGATCATGAAGCATTGCTCTTGTGGCTTCCATGATAGTTCTATTATTCCTTTCTACAACCCCATTCTATTGTGGATTATATGGAGTGGATAACTCCCTCTTAATCCTTGATTCTTTGCATAAGTCTTTGAATTCATTTGATGTGAATTCTCCACCATTATCTGATCGAAAGGTCTTGATCTTCTTTTTTGTGTGGTTTTTGATCAAGGCTTTGAATTCCTTGAACTTGTTGAATACTTCATCTTTGTTCTTCATGAAGTAAATTTGTGTCTTCCTAGAAAATCCATCAATGAAAGAAACATAGTATAGATACCCTCTTAGTGAACTTGATGACATTGGTTCGCATACATCGGAGTGGATGATTTCCAAGATTCCTTTTGCCTTGCTCTCGCTACGTAGAAATGTCTTCTTTGTATTATTTCCTTTCGCACATCCTTTGCAAACCCCTTCATGTTTTTTTTGAATTTTTGGAAGACCTTCAACAGCTTTTCTTGCAAGTGGTAGTGCTCTGTAATGCACATGTGCAAGCCTTATGTGCCAAATTTCATTTGGCTCTACTGTGTCATTGACCAAAGCTTGTTCTGGATGGCCCTTCAATTTGTATAAACCTCCTTCTTGTTCTCCAATCACTATTGCATCGTCAATAGTCTTTCCTCTTGACCACATGAGGACTTGGCCATCTACAAATACAACCCTCATGCCTTTTGCATCTAGTGCCGATATGGATAGAAGATTCTTATTTAGTCCTGGTACAAACAAGACATCCTTCATCTTCATAGAATTTCCAGAGTTTAGCTTGTAGGAGGATTCACCACTACCTTTTATGAGATATTGGTAGTCATCCCCAAGTTTCACCTTAAGGGGTGAATTATGTTCGGATAGTTTCTCAAAGGTCTCCTTGAAACCTATCTTGTGTTTGGAAGCCCCACTATCAATAATCCATTCTTTTCTTCCATGAGTGACAGTTCTCGTGGGAGCGGAGATTAGAACATATTCATCTTCACTTGAAGAGTCTTCACTTTCTTGTTTTACTCTCTTCTTGGCAAGATCATCATCCTCAGCAGTGTGAGCATGATGTCTTATTTTGGAGTTCTTCTTATTCTTGGATCCATTCTTATTCATGGGACAATTTCTAGCAAAGTGTCCTATTTCATCACATGCATAACGTCTGAGTTTGGATGGATCCTTGCTTACCTTGGTGATGATTATTTTCCCTTCTTCCTTTCCTGGAGTGTACTGTGAGAGATTGATCTTCATTTCCCATATTTTCTTCTCGAGCTGCTATCTGCGCTTATTCTTGTGAAAATTCTTCCCACAGTGTACTGAACTTGACTAACTTCTTCCTAGCACAGATTCCTTGGATGAAATAATTCCATGACCTAGGGAGACTATTCAAGGTTTTCATCAAAATTTCTGCATTCTCCACTTCTCCATCTACTGCTTCCAGTTGTTCTTTGATCTGGGAGACCCTTGTGAAGTATGACTGGATGGTTTCCTCATTCTGGATCTTTACATTCTTCAACTGGTTCCTTAGAGTCATCTTCCACTTGATGTTCTTCCCTTCAAACAGTTTGGTTAGGGCATCAAACATAGATTTAGGTGTATTGAGGGAGGACACCTGTGGTATGAGGTGGTCCTTGATAGAATTAGCAATGATCCTCTTTTCCATAACCAACTTCTTCTTATGTAAGGCCTTGGCCTCATCTCCCTCTCGAACTGGAACCTCCTCACTGATATAGGAGTCCAACTCATTTTCTTCCAGGACCAGGGAGATCCTATACTTCCAGGCTCGGAAGTTATCAGCTCCCTCAAGATTTTCATAAAGCATGGTATGATGAGACATATTAACTGAGAACCTCAAATGGAAATACAAAATATTTAGATCTTACCAGGTCAAGATGTCGGATCTAGATTTGGAGCTGAAATCCTGCAGTGCTAGTTCAGGAGCATATTAGGGTTTTTCTTTTCCAGAGTTTTGTCCAACCAAATGCTTTGAATTTGATCCCTAACTTTGATTTTGGGGAGGAGATCAATTCATGCCTGGGCTCACTGAAAAATTCCACTTCTGTGAAAAGCCCTAATTTTTGGCAGTAGTGTCAGGTCCAAAACTGAAAAACCTCGAAATTGGATTATGCTTCGACAGAAAGATGTGCCCTAGGGAGGAGAGTTATTCCACCCTACTTTTGCTGAAAATCTGTGGAGATAGATCCACAAAGTAGGAAGCCCTAGTTGCCACAGCTACAGAGTGTCTTCTTCTTAGGTTAGCTCTAATACCATGTTATTTTTTTAACATTAATCTAGCATAACATTAGGATCTTTAACTGAGAGAACAACAAGCATAGCAATCAAACACAAGAGACAATGAACACAGTGTTTTTCCTTGGGGAAACCATAAATGGAGAAAACCCTGCAACTTCCTCAGAGATAGAATCAGCACCAAAAGTGAAACCCAAAAATAGTAAGATGATCTCCCGACAGTAGTAACCTCTTTCTTCCTTGCCCCAATGTCTTTCTCTTCCTCAGCTATGTGCTACAATTGAGTGTGAGTGAGTGTGTTATAAATAGAGAGGTTAGCTCTCTATTTATAGTAATTCTAGATTTGACTAAACCAAACTAGGGCCAACTCACTAGGTGAGTCTAATAACCCTAGTGCCCTGGAACTGCGGGGACTTTAACCCTTAGACAATAGGAGGGTTACCCACCTTGAATTGACCTGACTTGTTTACATTATAGAAACTCCCGATAGGAACCTCAGGGCATGACATGACTCAAGTACATTACAAATACATCCCGGAATAAACATGGGGTTACAATACATAAGAAATACAAGTGAATACATTCCAAAGTTACAATTACATCAACACTACCACAAATGCAATAGGCTCTATAGTTTAACCTAGATAGGAAAATAGGGGATTGGTTTCTTTTAGAAGAGCACACTATCATCAAGGTGTATGGATTTACTCATGAACCATATATTTTGTTGGCATTCCTTACCCCTAGAGTGTCTGGCTTGGATTTTATAAGACACACGTTAATTGAAGAGAATGAACATTTTATCATCTTTAAAAAGGATTCTAAGATTAAGTTTCCATGGGTGGTTGGGCCATTCATTATAAAAAAAATATGCACTCCTTGTAATTGAAAGTATGTTACAAGAGATGAATTTTAATAAATATTTTGTAGTCAATTTGACCCATAGATGAATTTTAAGAAAGCTTTTGCAGTCAACTATGACCCACACCATATTATTTCAGAGAGGAGATAGATGAACAAAAACAAGGAATTTGAACATCAGGTAGTGGAAGGTTTAGCTAACAAAGTCAATTGGATGGATTATCCAACATAGATGAAGGATATAGAAGTTTCACAGGAAAATCCATTGGCCATAATAAAATAAATATAAGTAATAGATCCCATTGCAAGCAATTCATAAGCGGCAGGTAAGAGAACCTATTCAGAGGCCATGGAGGCAGAGGAAGTAGAAATCTCAGAAATGTCTAAATGACAAAATACCAAGTCTGAGGGAGAATTGGTATAGGCAATTAAAACAAAAAATAAGGGAGGAAAATGAAAGGTCAAAGGCCCAGCCTTTGAAGTACAAAGGTATGAGTTTTTAGAAGTACCAAAATCATCAAGTGATAAGTTAAAATCGAGAGCTAATTTGTATGATAAGTATAAGGATGATAGATATATTTATTTAAAGGAATCCTCAAAATTATGCTTAGAAGTAAGAAATATATAAAATAAAGAGGTATCATTGTCCCTATTAAATATCATCAGGGATAATTTTAGGGGCGAATTTTAGCCCAGTGGGCTATTTTTCCATGTTTTTCTCCCAAAAAAAGATTCTCCATTTTGCATTTTTTGAACCCCTGTTTCGCCCAATTTTGATGGGGTAAAATTTTTTCACCCTAAAAATCGCCAAATTATTATATAAATGATATAAAATCCTCGGAAATTAAAATATTTTTTGAAAAATATTGCCATTCATTTTATAGCTGGTGTTTTAAGAATTGGTAATATTCGCCAACATTTATACACTTCTCAACAAGTATGGTTCCTTAAAATCATCCCTGAATATCATACTAAGAATACTTTAAATTTAGCAGTTGCTAGTAAGAACAAAATAGATGAAATGAAGTTGAAACTGAAGTACATCCCAGTTCCTTATATGATTCACTTGCATATGTAGACTGGGGAGGTTATTTACAGTGATTTGATGAAATATACCTTAAAGGTATCCAAACTGCAATACACATAGACTAAAATAGAAAATCAGTTGAGGCAAGAGAAGGTGGAAGAAAAAGTGAAGTAGAAATAAATAATGTAACTTCAAGGAAATTTGTTGGCCTTCAAAAATGGAGAAAATAAAGGAGAAGTGATAGAGAATATCTTGGAAGAGAAGGAAAATACCATCCAATTATTGAAAAAGAAGATGAAAATCCCTGCAACACTATTAATTTAGGCTTCTGAATTGACATAGTTGGAAAAAGAAAAGGATATATTGTCTCAAGAATTAAATCATAGTAAGGGAAAGCTATTGAAGTTGATTGAGGAGAAAAATCAATGGGAAAAAGAGAAAGGTCTCTTAATTGAAAAGGTTGATGTTCTAAATGAAAATCAGTTGATTTTAGAAAAATAGAAAGAAGATAAAAACAAAGAAAATGAAGTACAAATAACCCATTCTACTGCAGAAATAAATACATAATCAATTATACAGGCTATGTCCCAAGTATAAGAAGCTTAAAAATTGTTAGTTTAAAAACACAGAATCAAATTTTGGCTGATGCATTTTTGAAGAAAGAAGAAGATAGGAAAGAATTGGAGAACAAAAATAAAGAGTTGTTGGATAAAAATGAGAAATTAGTAAAGCAATTATTTGGACAATTGCCAATGCATAGAGCTAGACATATTATCTAGGACATGATAATTGTTGAAGATATTAAAATAAGGCCTTATTTAAATTATATTTTGGAGAAAGAGATTGCAATATACGCTGCTAAACAGAGTTGTCCAATAGTAAAATAATCCTTGAATAAAAAATTAGTGGACACAACGAAGAACATAATCAATTTGTTAAATACTTTGTCAAAATAATGTTTGAGGACAATGGGAATCAAGGACAAGATTACAATGATTACCTCGGCTAGAAAAATGGTGGGAAAACATCAACACATAGAAACTATGAATTCCGAAATTGATATAATGCAGCATTAGGTAAAGATTTGTGTCCCTCTTTCAGAAAGGTTTTCCTTCCTTTTGGGAAGAATACATAAAACTTTTATCTCAGTCAGAGTATCAAGATTTGTTGGTCAGATGTAGATTGGATCACAATAAATTTGAAGATATGAACCAATCTCTTTCAGGGAAAATTTTGATTGATAAAATAACAGTGGATTTTCAAATAATCAATACATTTAGGACTATTTGTACCCAACTGCCACCTTTTTCATATGTTGTTCATGTGGAATTGAGAGTGTTGGCGAAAGAAATGGCCAATATGGAGCTGTCATCTATGGACCAATGGAAAATGATAGTAAAATTTGGCAGGAAAAAGTAGAAATTGCATCAATGAAGAGTTTATTTGTAAGACTAGAGAAATTTTTGAGTACATTAGAGGAATTTTGGGGTCTAAAATGGGCCTCCTAAGGAAAATAATAAAATAATATTGATTAATTTTGGAGGAAGAAAGAAAAAAACTACTTTTTGTGTTCGTATTTTCGACATATCTCCCTATGTTTTTACTCAAATTTCGATTGGGAGAGCTCGTTGGATGCGGAATTTGAATCCGCATCCAAGGAGTACCCACACTGCATACTTTTGACGGACCCCGCTACCCCAAAAACAAGAAATAGCTGAAAAAATGTGATGATGACATCATCATCACGTTTTTTCAGGTATTTCTTATTTTTGGGGTAGCGGGGTCCATCAAAAGTATGCATTATGGGTACTCGTTGGATGCGGAATCAAATTCCGCATCCAACAAGCTCGCCGAATCGAAATTTGAGTAAAAACACAATGAGATATGTCGAAAATACGAACGAAAAAAGTAGTTTCTTTTAATGACAAATATGTGAATTCAACCATTATGGTTGACTTATTTTATTGAAATTCTATTGGTTCTTGAATTCCAACTCACAAAAACTTATTTTGGCACGTTTTCTTATAAGGCCCATTTTAGACCCCAAATTTCCTCTAATGGTTAGTTTGTTATGAGTGAAGTGAAAAGTGTAATAGATAAGTTATTTTTTCCTATTTTTAGTATGTAAGAAGTTATCAGCTCAAGGAGCGTTTTGATGTATTTAAGCAACATTTTGCAATGTATTGAGGGTTGTAACCCATGAGAAAAAAACTGGTTTTTGTAAGATAGTTTCAAAATTAATAAAGATTTTAGAGCCAAGTAGGTTTTTTACGAGATATTATTGTGTTTATTTTACAGTCTGTACTTTTTCTTCTTCATGTGAATGTGTTTCTTGTTATCCTTTTCATTTTGTTATATTTTTCTTGCTTGAATAAGTGTATATTGGATTAGAATTTATACTTATATGATCTGATTCTTTGATTTCAAGCATTCACAAGATTTTTCAACTAAAGATAATATTGGATTAATCTGTAGATGCACAAACTTCTCAACCCCAAATTCCTAGTATTGTTCAAAATCCTCCTATTGTTCAAAATCATCCTAGAGCCATGGCTACTAGGTTTTCAATAGCATTGGATAATAGGCCTCCCAAAAAATATCAAACTGAGCCACAAATTAGGAATCCCAATTTCAGAATACCTCCTCATCTTCGTTAGATTAGATAGAGAGATCAAAGAAATCCACGGAAGGTCGAGGATCAACAAATAAGACCACCATTTCTAGAGAACTTTGTAGATGAGGAAAAAGAGAATTACCCTTTGGGTAATCAGATACACCATTTTCATGATCTAGACTCTGAAATTTATCTTACAAAAGAGGAACATAATATGTTTGCGCATGAAGATGATTGTAATATCCTTGAGTTAGAGGCAGAACAATGCCAAAGAGGGTATCAAAATACTATAAATGATTTCCATAAAAAAATTAATTTGATAAGTATATATGTAGTTATAAATAAAGGAAGGATTTCTCCAAATTACCCTACTAGAAGTCAATGAAATTTAGAAATACAAAAATAAAAGTCTCCAGATAACCAAAAAAATACATTAAAAGAAACTAAAAAAGAAATTCCAATTGAAAGTGACAAAAGTGTTTTCTCCAGTTTACAGAATGAGATATACAAGATAAATTTTCCATTCCTTTCAATGAGTTGTTGAAGAATAATGAATATAAAGAAAATATTACTAGAATGGTTAGACCTGATGGCGAATGCTATCTATATACACTAGAGTTGACATATTATTCCCCAACAATAGTTCTTGGTCCCAGTATTGAAGATACTGATGAAGAAGATGTTCCACCTTTCTACGTTAGCCGTAATGTTCACGATATGATCTTACATAATGCTATGCTGGATTCTGGTGCATCACATTATCTCATTCCAAGGGTGGTGGTTGAGAGTCTAGGATTAGAAATTACAAGGCCTTATAAATATTTTTTCTCCTTTGATTCCAGGAAAGTAGAATATTTGGGACTAATTAAATATTTGGTAGTCACTCTTAAACAGATTCCTGCCAAGAGTATTATCATGCATGTAGTAGTGGCTATTATTCCTCCAAAATTTGGTGTGCTGTTATCACGGTATTGGGATTGAAATCTCAAAGGAACATTTCATATGGACATGTCCTATGCGACAATTCCCTTTTTTGGAGAACATAGAGGATTACACAGGGAAAATAAATTAGCATATGTGGAGAGTAGTCGAGATAAGCCCAATAATCATCCCATATATGTTGTTGATACTGATTTGGGATCTTCTAAAATTTTCAATGACTCTAATATTGAACAAGACTTGCCAGAAATAGATGAAAGAACAAAAGATAAAGAATTTTCTAAGAGGGAAGACGCATTGGAACAGAAACAAAATGATGAGGGGTTATGGATGATGTATTTTGATGGATCGATAAGAAAGGAGGGAGATGGTTCTGGTATTTGGATTGTTTCTCCAAACAGAGATTATAAAGTGTATTATTTTAAATTGACATTTGAATGTACTAATAATGTAGCAGAGTTCGAGGCTTTTCTACTAGGATTAAATGCCTTGAAGGAATTAAAAGAAAAAAGAATAGATGTCTTTGGAGGTTTAGAATTAGTTGTAAATCAAGTGAATGGAAGCTATAAACCTAAGCATCCTAGGATGTGAGATTATATAAATGAGGTTTGGGATATGCTAGGAAACGTTTTTCACTAAACATAGAGTCATGGTAATTCTCATAATATGAAATCAGATAGTTGATTCTCTATCCACTACTATTGGGAATTTTAAGGTTCCTATATATTCTAATAAAAACTATGAGATTGAAATGGTAAACATACCTTCTATCCTTGACAATTATAAATAATGGAAAGTATTTGAGGATGAATTACAAATAAAAATATTTTTAGAAATGTCAGACGAGTTTGTAAATACAAATATTGATGCAGAAAATCAGAATTCAGAAAATATCCAAGTTGATGAATAGTTTTCATGACATGAGAATGTTGAACATAAAAATTTGAAAAATATGATTGGGGGTAAGGATATTATTCAGTTAAAAGGTAATTATATTACCAAAGGGCTTGTACCTCTAGGAAAATTGTTTGACTAGAATGATGTAGACAAATATACTAAGGTACAACCTAATGAAAATTATATTCAAGATCAAAATATTGGAACTGGGGATTTTCCGAAAATAGTGAATCTTTCAAAAAACCTGCCTGTAGAAGAAAAGAAGATATACATTGACTTGATGAAAAATTACAATGATGTTTTCACTTGGAGTTATGAATATATGAAAGAATATGACACATCCATTATACAACATACCATTCCTATTAAACCTAGAGAAAAACCTTTTAGAAAGAAGCTTAGAAGAATAAACCCAATGTTGTTTCCTTTAATTGAGAAGGAGGTAAGGAGGTTATTCAATGAAAACTTGATTTTAACACTCATATTTTCAATATGGGTGGCTAATCTGGTGCCCGTTAGAAAAAAAAAAGGGGGAAATTATATTGTGTGTAGAATTCATAAACCTTAACAAATTTTCATTAAAAGATAAGTATCCCTATCCTAAGATGGATCATATATTGCAAAAAGTTGTTGGTGCAGAGAGGATTTCTACAATGGATGGATTTTCTGGGTATAATCAAATAAAGGTTGTTCCTAAAGATTAGGAAAAAATAACATTCACCATGACATGGGGAACCTTTATGTATGCCAAAATTCTGTTTGGGTTGATGAATGCAGGAGTAACTTTCTAAAGGGAAATGGACGTATATTTTGCTGAAGAAAAAGATAAATTTGTTGTAATATATATGGATGATATTACAGTCTACTCTAAACATGACAGGGATCACATAAAGCACTTGCAGAATGTTTTTTCTGAAATGTAGAAGTTATGGTATCTTCCTCAATCCTAGAAAATCTAACTTTTCCATGAAAGAATGGAAGTTGTTGGGTCATATTATTTCAAAAGATGGGATCAAGATTGATCCAAATAGAGTGAAATCTCTTTTGAAGGTAGAAGTACCAAGAAATAAGAGGGAGATTCAGTGATTCATCAGTCTAGTAATTTTTTTGAGGAGGTTTATCCCATGTTTTGGATAGATTTTAAGAGAGGTAACAAATATGCTAAGAAAATAATGTGAAATCAAATGGACTATTGAAGCACATAAGTATTTTAATAACATCAAGAAAGAAATAATAGAAACCACTATTCTAGTTAGCCCATATTTTCCCAAATACTTTATTGTTTTCTCTTTTGCTTCTGAGAACACAATAGTTGGAGTACCGCTACAAAAGAATCAACATAATGCAGATAAACCCATTGCTTTCCTTAGCAAGATATTGAGATATGGAGAATTAAAATATGACATTATGGAAAATCATGCCTATGCTTTGGTCAAGTATTTGAAATATTTTTGTGTGTATATTTTACATTCTCGTATCATTTCTTATGTTCCCAACACTGTGGTGAAAAACATTCTTACTCAGCCTGATCCAGAGGGGAAAACAAAAAAATGGATAGCAGTCTTACTGGAGTATGATTTGGAAATTAAGCCTACAAAGTTGGTGAAAGGACATGGATTAGCTAAGTTAATGATCGATTCAAACTGTGAATCTTTTCAATTGAATTTCTTGTCTAATGCCTCAAATCAGATGGATTTGGGATTACAGGTGATCATAGACTTCACTTTATCTCCTTGGTATAATGACAATGTGTAGTTTTGCAGAATTTACAAGGACCTCTAGGATTAAGTAAAACCAGACCTAGGTTAGTAAAGCTAAAGGAAGCAAAATTTTGCATTATGAATCAATATTTATATTGGAAGGACACAGGGGGGGGATATTATTGAATTATTTATTGGAGAATGAATCCCAATAGACTATTAAGGAATTTCACCAGGGATTATGTGGAGGGAATCACTCTTAGAAAGTGACTGTAAATAAAATTTTGAGGGATGGTTTCTATTGACCTACAATGTTTTCTGATTTTTATAAAGAGGTCACAACCTTTCGTGAGTGTCAAATCTTTGATGGGAAGAAAAAGTTAATGCCATTTCCACTCAATCCTATTTCAGTAGAAGCACCATTTCAACAATGGGGATTGGATTTTATTGGTGAGATAAACCCAAATTCTTCTTGTCAGCGTAAATGGATTTTAACTACCACTTATTAATTTAACAAATTGATTGAGGCCATACCTACTAGAAGGGCTACTTATGGTTTTTTTTTATGTATTTTCTTGATAAAACAATATTTTATCAAGATTTGGATGTCTTAGGAGACTTGTAACTGACAATGCACAAGATTTCAAGTCCAAGACAATGATCAATTTTTGTGACAAATATCATATCAGATTAAATCATTCTACTAAACATTATCCTCAAGTGAACAAGCTTGTTGAGTCCTCGAATAAGAGTCTGGTAAGAATAATAAATAATTTATTGGAGGATAATAAAAGAGCGTGGAACACAAAACTGAAATATGTTTTATGGGAATGTAGAATACATAGAAAAGAGATATTGGTATGTCACCTTTTCAGTTGGTATATGGAGCAGAGGTGGTATTTCTAGTGTCTTTAGGTTTTCCTATAATGAAGCTGCTACAGGAACATGAGGAAGAGCCAAATCATATGCAGAGGAGGATAAATGATATCTTTGAATTGAACAAGGTAAGGGAAAAAAATTATGATAAAGTTTAGGTACATTAAGAAAAATGAAGAAAACCTTTGATAGGAGGGTTAAAGAAGAACAATTCCAAGTTGATGATTTCGTTCTAAACTGGGATGCAATGAAGGAAGATAAAAATGGAAAGTTTGATCATTTGTGGAAAGGGCCATATATGATTGCTTCTTTTAGAGGGGATAATTATTTTATTCTGCAACATCAAACTAGGTTTCAACTTAAAGGAGGCCATGTTAATGGAATATTTCTGAAGCATTACTTGTCTTAAGGATGAAGGTATTTTGTATATTAGTTGTATATATTTGTTTTAATTGAGAAATGAGTATATATGAAAAATAGAAGGATTTGAAGCCCAGAGAGGAGGCCCGAAGATCTAAAAATTTATCATTTTCTTTGATTTATTTGCAGAAAAAGAAAAAGGAAAATTAGAGTCATTAGCTTCTGAAGAGAATTTTGAACAGAAAATAAGTCTAGCAC
Organism: Pseudotsuga menziesii; assembly: GCA_001517045.1. Taxonomy (NCBI): domain Eukaryota; kingdom Viridiplantae; phylum Streptophyta; class Pinopsida; order Pinales; family Pinaceae; genus Pseudotsuga; species Pseudotsuga menziesii. Next base: position 187,138 of record LPNX010175474.1, read on the forward strand.
TGATGTGCGGTTTCTTTTGTACCTCATAGGGAGGATAACATCCCCAGTTGGAACCAACTGTTAGAACAGTTTCGGTTAACAAGTGGGATAAAAAGGCTTGAGGTAAAATGAAGGTGTTGTATGTGAACACTTTGACAATAAGACCAAGGGGTGATGAAATAAGTGATAAATTGGATACCAGGGTTTTTATCTTCTCGTAAAACCATAGGATAAGGTTTGTAAAGGGATAAAAAAGAAGAAATAATGATTATGGTATATAGTGAAATTTTCAATGGTCCAGATTTTCAAGAGGAAAGATCTATGGTGAGTAGTGGATCTGTTGTGTGAAGTTGCAAGGTGTTGGCTTCCAACAACCTCCTGGTATTTTTATTTGTTTTTTAATAAAATGATATCAGTTCACTTCTTAATAAATATTTGAAAATATTATTTAGATTTCCTTCAAAATCTATGATTCTAAAGGTACTCTCAATTTGAGTAAACAAAAATTCAATTACTCTAAACAGAGATCGTCGCAAGCATTTCAATTTTATCATTCATTTAGCAGCTGTTAAATGAAATTTTTATATATAATAAATTTTTTCATCAACAAGTATTTATTCTTGATTATGTATAGTTTAAGATAATTTATTTTCATATGATATACAACCTGCTAATCTTATCGTCACATCGAATTGGGTTCTATGATTTTTCATTTATTTTACTTTATTTCTATGTAAATGTCATTAAGGTTTTAATGGTTTGGTTTATAATGGTTTTATATATTTTCTTATATTAATTCATTATATATTAAGACATTGAAACCCTAAAAACTATGTCTAATATTAAAAGAATCCATGGAAATCAAATTTTCAAATATTAATGCTTAAACAATAATCAAACTATGCTTAACCCTATGTTTAAATGAATGATCAAATTCCCATTCAAATGACACCTTGGATATGATAAAGATGCATGCAAATTAAAATTATACAACATATGGTATCTATCCTAGCTGGGATTTGAAACATGAATCATTGTATCCTCGGACGCTTATTGATGAAACTACAAATCTTGTCACTTCATCACATCCACGGAGATTTTAGGAGTCATTTCCATTTATGATATACATACAAAATCATGATTTCATTTTTCTGTGTATCATTATGGTTTTATGATTTGTACCATTTACCTCGTTCACCAAGCCTTATAATGAATTGGGTAATGTTTTAGAGGCATCGGATGTTGAAAGTAGGATTTTTAGAAGAAGAAGTGTTAACCTGGTTCACAATATTCATTTGGGATTATCGTTATCTTGATGGTATGCTTGGTATAGCCACGATGGATCCTTTGTGTGTGTTTGAAGCAGACGATAGCAAGTTGCTTGACAATGAACCTGAATCCACATTGTTAATGACAAAGTCGGGCGGGGATATTTTTTTAGGAGCTTCGATGGAAATAATGTTGAGGTAACTCATTGATTTTCCATATCCTTTAAGGAAAACATTGCACTGATTGGGGATTTAATATTGGTTATCTATGAGGATTTCATAGCCAAAGAAACAAAATTACCATAGACTGGTGAGAAGTGGTTCAAACATGGGGAGATAAATAAGACCAAATGGAATCAATTTTTATTACCTTTGCCTGCATATTTTGATGACAAATCTGGGTTCCCTGCAAAATATTTAAAACCCCAGTGGTGAGCCTTGATTCAACTGATTATTAGGTACATAACCTATGACGGTAGTTCCTCCTGTTAGAATAATCAACCCATATCTAGCTACCTTAGACATTAATTAATCCATTTTTGTCTTATTTGCCTAGTTTCCATATTCCACCTTAAGCAAATTGTCCTCCACATCTCCAAAGTGGTCAAACTTGCTAAAATTGAGTCATGGAGTGCTTGGGAAACCACTTGGAATCAAATCTGCTTTATTCCTAGCCTTCCTAGCACATGTCTTCTTTTTCTGCTTTTGCTGAGTTTTAAGGCAATTGGGAAAGTTTGACTAGGTGAAGTTAACTTGTTTTTTGTCCTCATCATCCTCCATTCTTTTCTCCTAAAAAAATCATGTATGATTTGTCCTTCCATCATCTATTAGCTTTCCTAATTTATTTTTCCAATTCGTGAGCTCCTAGAAAGATTTGGAAACTGCTTTATGCACCTATGGGGGATTTGCTTAGATTTAGTAAGCCTGCTTTTGAAAAAATTCAAATGGCATCCAAATACATTCGAATCTCTCATGTAATTATTTATTGTGGTAGCCTATTACTTCATAGGGTTGGCTATTGTACACTTATTCAATACAAATTAGTGTTCTGATCCATATTCAGTCTCCTTTGTGTGTAATTTGCATGTGTAATTGGCAATTTTTGTGAGTGTAATTGTTCTAACACCTGGGTTCAATTTCCAAATGGTATTATATCCTTTGTAGATCAATTTCTCTCCTTCCAATTTTGTATTTCAGGTTCGACATCATTGACTGGGAGCATTCTGTTGACTGAAGGGACAATTTCTGAGCTATGGATCAATCTCAGAAGATCATCTTGACTACATTTAACTTCTTTGAATGGAAAGAAGAGATGGAGATACTATTGAGAACTAAATGCCTCTACAGATTGATTATGGAAACAGGAGAAAATCCCAATGCAACTGCAGAGAAAATTAAATGGCACAACAGGAGGGATGAAGCCTATGGTCTCATGTGTTTGAGCATATCCAGAGACCTCCTTTTCCATATTGATGGATTAGCATCACCAAATGAAGTATGGGAGAATATTTTTGAGCTTTTTGGTAAGACATATGAGATTAGGGGACATCGAATTGAAAATGAATTGATCTCCCTGAGTCCTAATAGCTTTGAATCCCTACAACTCTACTTTTCCAAGTTCAAATCCCTTATTTTGCAGCTAAAATAGTGTGGAATCAAAAAAAAGGAGGAGCAACTGATTTTGGCCATACTATTGAAGATTGGACCTAACTATTCAGTGTTTGTCTCGACCTTCCATGCCACAAATTTGACAGAGCAAGCCTGGAAAATGCCTAGCCTTGCATATTTCATGGAATCTCTCACACAAGAACAAGATAAATTGGTGATGATGGGCACCATCAAACCTTCCAAAGACCAAGCTCTGGTTGCTGGAGATTCAAGGGAGGATTCAAAAGGCAAGAAGAAATATAAGAAGCCACCTAAGCAAAAGAGAGACAAGAACAAGTCTCCAGAGGAGCCCCAAGGTTCCAAGAAGAACTTCCAGAAGAAGAAGAACAAAGGATAAATGAGCAAGTGCGCATACTGCAGCAAGGGAAATCATCCTGAAAACTCATGCATGAAGAAGAAAATTGACATGCTGACCCAACTCTTGGAGAAGAATGGCATCTCCCTTCTTGATAGCTGAAAGAAGAGGGAAGGAGGATCAAATTCAGAAGATAGAGAGAGAGTTCATGCATTGGTTGCTGGCACATCAAGCTCACCTAGTTTTATCATTGATTCTGGAGCTTCAAGACATATGGTTTCAACCAAGGAGGCATTCACCTCACTTGACATGTTGAAAGGTCCACCAATAGTACTGGGAGATGACTCTCTCACTAAAATTTTGGGCAAAGGGAGGATTGATCTTGACCATGGTAAGTTTAGCAATGTATTGTATGTTCCAGGTCTTGCCTCTAACCTCTTATCATTGTATTAGATGACCCACACAGGGTCTCCAAATAAGGTCATATTCTCCCTTGATGAAGTTGATATCAAAAAGATATCAAGTGGTAAAGTCATTTCAAAAGGAGTTGCAAATCACACTTCAAAGGTATACATGTTCTCACACTTCCTACCCTACTCAAACCCCTCTGCTCTTCTGATTCATGCTAATGAGGCAAGCAAGCTTTGGAATGAAATATTTGGCCACCTTAACCATAAGTATCTTTCTGATCTTAGTGAAAAATAAATGGTCATAGGTTTACCAAAGATTAAGTTTTCCAAAGGAGTCTGTCAAGGTTTCATCTTAGGAAAACACCCAGAGCATAAATTTGAGAGAGCTAGTCATGAGAGAACCTTTGCACCCCTTGAGTTGATCCACAGTGATGTTGATGGCCCATTTACTCATATGTCAATGAGTTAGGACAAATATTCATTAACATTCATAGATGACTTTTCCAGGTACTACTGGGTTTACTTCCTGAAACACAAGTCTGAAGTTTTTGGCCTCTTCAAAGTCTTTAAGGCTTTGGTTGAAAACCAGTATGGGAGGAAACTCAAGGTCCTCAGATCTGAAAATGGTGGTGAGTATGTCAATTCTTATTTCATTCAATATTGTGTAGATGCAGGTATTCAGATGCAGCATTATATCCCTTACACACCACAGCAAAATGGTGTTGCTGAGAGGAAGAACAGATCACTGAAAGAGATGGCAACCTGCATGATGGAGGCTAAGACTTTGCCACCAAAGTTTTGGGCCGAAGCTATAAAATGTGCAGCTTATATCTAGAATAGGGTTCCTCATAAACATATTGATGGTATGACTCCTTTCTAAGCATGGAGTGGGCACAAGCCAGATGTGACCCATTTCAGGATTTTTGGCTCAAGGGCTTGGGCTAGAATTCCAATAGAAAAAAGGAAGGCTTTGCAACCCCAAAGCCAAGAGTGTCTATTTGTTGGGTACTCTGAATATTCAAAAGGGTACAAGCTGGTCAATTTGAGCACAAACAAATCCTTCATTGAAAGGAGTGTTCAGTTCCAAGAAGAGCCTTTAGCAGCAGTGGAAGTTGGAGAATCCTCTTCACCACCAGAACCATTGAATGTAAGTGAAGAGATAGTTGAGTTTGTGGATTCTGATATGTCTGATAATGATGATTTAATTTCAGATCCTAACATTCCTACAATATCAAAATGGGCAGAAAATACCATTCATGCAGCTGGAGAACTAGCTGGAAATCCTAATGATCCTAGGAGGACTAGATCTCAGTTTGAGAGTGCTCTATGTATGAAAGACCCTTTGTTTGCAGAGAAATGATATATTATGGTTGAATTAGACCCATATACATATGAATATGCATCACATTATCCAATATTGCAAACAACCATGAATGAATACTTCAGCTCACTCCAGAAGAACAACACTTGGGAGCTGGTTGATCTTCCCCCAGGGAGGAAGCTAGTTCAGTGTAAGTGGGTTTACAAAACCAAGTTTGATGATTATGGTTAACATTTGAAATATAAGGAAATATTGGTATCCAAGTTCTACTCATAGGTACGTGGCATAGACTACAATGAGACCTTTGCACCAGTGGCAAAGATGGACTCCATCAGGCTAGCATTAGCCATTACAGCTTCGAATCAGTGGGAGGTACATCACATGGATGTGAAGTGTGATTTATTGAATGGAGATATTACTGAATATATTTACATGAAGCATCCTCAAGGATTTTCTACTAATCCATATCTTGTGTGCAGGCTAAAGAAATCATTGTATGGGCTTAAGCAAGCCCCTAGGGATTGGTATGCCAATATTGATGGCTTTCTGCTATCATTGAATTTTGTTCAATGCAAGTCAGATCCTAATGTTTATTTTAAGCTGATCCATGGTTATTTGATGATTATTTTATTATATGTAGATGACCTTCTCATTACATGAAGCTCAAAGCATGAAATTGCCTCCTTGAAGGATGCAATGAATCATGCATTCTCTATGATTGATTTGGGGTTATTGAGCCAATTCTTGGGGCTCGAGATTGCTCAAAACAAACATGGAATAAAATTACATCAGTCCAAGTATGCCTTGGATTTTCTGAACAAGTTCAACATGAAGGATTGCAAGCCAAGCAAGACTCCCTTCCTTTCAGGAGTTAAGCTTGAAGAAGCAGATTCTTCACCTATGGTAAATAATACACTGTATAGGCAACTAATTGGGTGTTTGTTGTACCTTACACATACTCAACCTGATATTTATTATGCAGTAAGTGTGGCTTCAAGATACATGGATCAGCCTCCTGAGATCCATTGGAGAGCAGCCAAAAGGATCCTTAACTTTGTTCAGGGAACAAGGACTCATGGGATCTTCTACAAAGCTAAATCTGATCTTGATTTGATTGGATTTGCTGACATTGATTGGGAAGGTGAAAAAACAGATCAAAAGTCAACATCATGATATGTTTTCATGCTTACTGAAGGACCAATCAGCTGGTCAAGCAAGAAACAAAGTTCCATTGCACTCTCATCTACAGAAGCATAGTACAAAGGAGTTGTAAATGCAGCAACTTAATGTTTATGGTTGCAGGGGTTACTTGGTGAGTGTGGATTCAAACCAGAATACTAAACTACTATCTATTGTGATAATTAGAGTACCATTCAAATATGTAATGATCCAGTTCAAAGACAGAGAACCAAACACATTGAGATCCATATGCACTACATCACATAGCTTGTGCATGATGGCACCATTCACCTATTCTTCTGTTCATCTTCAGAACAAGTAGCAGATATCTTCACCAAAGTTTTTTGTGAGAAGACATTCAGCAATCTCAAATCACTACTGGGGATTTCTGATCATGCTGTGAAGCATGAGTGATGACAAGATTTTCAAATTTTGTTTTACTGTCCATGTTTAAGGGACGATTTTTCCCACTGAGTTTTTGCCTCTTTCCTTGGTTAAATGGACATGCAGTATGTAAAGGGTGACTAAGCCTTGTTTATAGGCCCTATAATTTTCTGATATTTTACTCATAAGTCAGGCTTAAGGGGGGGTGTTAGAATAATCAACCCATAGTTAGCTACCTTAGACATTAATTAATCCATTTTTGTCTTATTTGCCTAGTTTCCATATTCCACCTTATGCAAGTTGTCCTCCACATCTCCAAAGTGGTCAAACTTGCTAAAATTGAGTCATGGAGCACTTGGGAAACCACTTGGAATCAAATATGCTTTATTCCTGGCCTTCCTAGCACATGTCTGCTTTTTCTTCTTTATTGCCTGCTTTTGCTGAGTTTTAAGGCAATTGGGAAAGTTTGACTAGGTGAAGTTAACTTGTTTTTTGTCCTCATCATCCTCCATTCTTTTCTACTAAGAAAAACATGTATGATTTGTCCTTCCATCATCTATTAGCTTGCCTAATTGATTTTTCCAATTCATGAGCTCCTAGACAGATTTGGAAACTGCTTTATGCACCTATGGGGGATTTGCTTAGATTTAGTAAGCCTTCTTTTGACCAAATTCGAATGGAATCCCAATGCATTCGAATATCTCATGTAATTATTTATTGTGGTAGCCTATTACTTCATAGGGTTGGCTATTGTACACTTATTTAATACAGATTAGTGTTCTGCTCCATATTCAGTCTCCTTTGTGTGTAATGTGCATGTGTAATTGGCAATTTTTGTGAGTGTAATTGTTCTAACACCTGGGTTCAATTTCCACACCTCCTCTATTCATTATTATCATCTAAAGTTTTTAATGGAATTTAGGGATTCTAAATTGACTTTACCTTGCTTTTTGGTCAATAGTTTGGAAAAAAAGGCGCATGCAGTTCATAATACCTTAGGAAATCAAGATCGAAGTCTCTTTCATAATGGATTGATTAAAATTTTAATTTAGTATAAACTGTCATTAATTGGAAAAAATTGGGATCAATTTTTGGTTGAGAATGATTTTGGTCCAACCAAGTTTTGGCCTCTTACTGTATCTAGATCTCAGCTAAAGAGAAGGAAGAATTCTGCTAGTAGAATATCCTCGTGCTTAGTTCTAATTCAATCCCTAATACAGGGAGAGAATTATGGAATATTTTAGTATATAACAATACTATTCCTATGACTAGATTTTTGGGTAATTTGTAGCCTGATCAAATTAATAAAATACTTGTAAAAAAACACAAAAGGTCAGTCGAGACCCAGAATAAAAAATTAAATCTATTTGATGAATTGAAACTCAATCAAGTTGAATCTATTTCTACGACTGCTCAACGATTTACTCGGAGCATGGATACGATCACGAATCCTGCTACAATTTAACATTGAGGGGAATCCCCAATGATTAATTTTTGAAGTGACAAGGATAATATGTGTCCTATTCGTGATATCTCTCAGGATGTCGATAATGAACATACTGTGGATATGAATAACCCTGCATCTGACCCTCCTAAATAATTTGTTAAAGGAATATCCCCAAGTGGAACCAAGCCTATACCATCATCCACATGCTACTCTTCTCTTGAAAGAAGTGGGAAAAACCTTAAACAAAATATCAAACAGGTTCTTAAAAATAAGGTGTCTCAGTTAGAGGTTGAAGTGAAAGAAACGTGTTCCAACACATTGGGTAAACAAGAAGCAATCAAAGTTCTTAAATGAGAATTGCTTGTATGGGTAAACATGTGGCAGGAACTAAAGTTAAAAAAGGATAAATATAAAGCTGTCAAGAGATCCATGGTTGTGGCCAATGAACGATTGCTTAATCAAGGAGAGCAACAAAAAGTTAAAATCATAAAACTCCAAGCCAGGTTATCCAAAGCGAGGGGAGTTACAAAATTTCAAGTTACAACTTGAAGTTTGTCTTTTTACACTTAAAAATGCTTTTATTTTTTATAGGTAATAAGTAATTTGATGAGCATACCCACAGAATTGAAGATTCTATGGGAATTCCTAAATTTAGTTTGTTGTTGTTTCATTATTGAATGCAATTTTAATTGAAAATTAATGTTTTGTTAATTGGTTATTACAGGTGGCAATTTGGAAACGTTTTGATGTTGTTTCTATTGGAGACCAACGTTTCTTACTACTAAGTGTTGAAGCAGTTACCCTTTGCGATGATTTGAATGATAGGTTCTTTACTTTGAAGGATTTCAATCAACAAAGCGATAATAGGAATCATTTATATGAGAGCTGTTAAAATCTAGATATTATTTTTAGAAAGTAGATGCTTAAATTTCTGAGAGTAATTAATTAGTTTTTATTATATCAACCATGAGGATCACTTGAAAAGGGATTCAAGTACAATTGAGGATACTGTTTATTTGAATTTTAAGCATGCTACAAGTTTATTTGAATTTTGTGGGCCTTTGATTTTTTCCAGCACTTGTTCCAAAACTGCTATCAATTTTTTTTATTCAGCTTTTATGAATTCATATATATATTTCCATGTTTAATTTCTTCGCCTCATTTACTTATGATTATACTTTGATATAATTGTATGAATTTTGATTGAGTTACTCAAATCACAAACACATTTCTGTATTTGTATTTAATATTATATTTGTCACATTAGTTAATTTTCATTACTGAAACTTGACTATGCAATATTCATTATATTAACTTACTAATTGATATATTTGTATTTTTACAGATATTCAATCAAGTAGTTAATCATTCTTAAGTTCAAATATTTAAATGTTAAATTTTAATTTCTCTTTGACAACTTTTGTTTTAGGACAATAAATAAATTCTTATTTATGGTTATTTTATCATAAAATTATTATTGAATAGAAAGTCATTTCAATATTAATTGTGATAGTTTCTCTTTCTTAGTTATTTTTAACTTTTTGTTACTTATATGATCAATAGACTGTTAACATAGCTAATAATTTTCTCTTGGCCAATATAGGATTAAGTAGCTTAGATTAGATTTCAATATTTAGTTTAATTTTTTATATTTTGATTAAGAAGCTGTTAAATAGATTTCCTATTACAATTAATTATCTTTCATCTTTTTAAGAATTTTGTGATAAAACATTCTCAAAACTTAAATAGAGACTTTCCTTAAGAGAGAAAAACATATAATAGATATAGTTAATCAATTCTGATTTAGTAGTTGTTAAATAGAAATTTCATTTTTAATAAATTAGGATAAGTTATAGATAATATATAGTTTTAAATTAGTAGTTTCATTAGATTTTCATTTAGCTTTTAATTTGTTAATTACTTTAGGACAAACTTTTTCTAAATTTAAGTGATAGAACTCTCCTTCAGAGGGTGAAAATTAGATGGTAGCAAGACCACAACCTATGAAAATTGACCATACCAAACATTTAGGGGGCTACATTAAGCACCTTGTGTGGGTTATTTTTTTTTAGTTGGACATAGACTGAAAATTCGACTAACACAAAGAAAAAGTAAATTTGGTAATTAGCGGAAAGGCTTATGATCCACTCATATCCACGTCTGAGGAATAAAGTAGATAATATCGATGGTGTAGATAAAATCCGCTGGGAGAAGATGGATGCAAAAAGATGAATTGGGAGTGGGTAGAAAGTTTAATGCGTGGCTTAAATCGACGGTGGAGATGAAATATGGATAAGATCGGTGTTGGATATGGGGTCCACTAAGATAAATTGCGTGGTATATGTTGGATGGAGGATTGAAAGAACTATTAAAAATCAATCTTGATTTACAGTTGGTATAGCAGGTGGACAAGATCGAGGGCTGTTAGGTGACTTGCTCGGAAAATCTACACACTGTTTTAAAAATGAAAGGGGCAATGGAAAATAAAGGTGTTGGTTAAATGATGAAGGAAATCAACGGTGTGTGATAAAGGAAAGTAAATATACAGTAGCTAGATGATCCTCTAAGGGAAGGTACATAGAATATAGACAAGGTGTTATGCAATAGAATAAGGGAAGGTTAAAGTTAATAGGTGTTCAAGATCAATAGTTCGATAGAGAATAGGATTATATCTATGACAAAAAAGAGATCTGCTCTTGTTCCATGCATGGGATTTAAAGGATAATTCCACCAACAAAAAATAGACCACTCTCTTACATTCCAAAACCACTATTTCAAGAATATTATAAAAGGGAAAAACATGTGTTCAAGTATTATTTGTTATTTTTTGCAATGGGAGAAGAAGCATTTTTGCGTTGACAAAGCGAAGTCAGACAACTATCTTTCTAGCCATCAAATTTCCAGGTAGGCCATATTTTCACCAGCCTATTATGATTTCAAAATGGATAACAGAGGTGAATTTCAGGTGTAGGACTTAGATTTTTAGAAAATAGATGATGTTTTCGAAGATAGAGATGGAGACATTTTTTATACCGTTTTGTCTTTTGTCTCGGTCACCAACTAAAAACCAAACTAGAAGCTTTTAAGGACCAGGGAATTGACCTTCACGACGTATTCCAATCCCATTTTTATTATTTCTGACCAGATCAAACCCTAAATTTCCCATATTTTATTGACTGGTGTGCGTCAAATTACTCTTCCTCTAAGAGTAATCATGGACAATGCTAAAACTAAAATCCTATGCCCTGTAAATTCCTTTGTCATCCAAAATTCTCTTACATTCCCACCTTCATTCACCCTGAGTTGGAAATATTTCATAAAATAAGACCTAATTCAGTCACTTAGGCATGTAAGCATTGAAGAAAAGAAACCCTTTTTCTCCAATTTTTTTAGATATGATTTATGCCTTGCTAATCATTCCTTTCGCCTGGATGTAAACTTGTTTAATGAAGAAACAAAGTTGGTTATTTCAATTTTGAACAATTCTTAGGTCCATATGTAGACATGTTTGTCCCTAAATTATTAATGAGTATGTTATTCAAAATCAGTACGATTCAATCTAAGTATCACTCTACTCAACCTCCTTGGCTTGAATTTGATTAATTCCTAGATGAAAACATTCATTCTGAGCTAGTGAATTTTCACCATACTAGGAACTTCAAGTTTCGTTCATACCTGATCAAAATGTTCATATTTTTAAATGAAGAAGAATTATAACCCCCAGAAATGGTAATTACAACAAATATTAGTAGTGAATTTTCAAAATACATGAACCAATTGATGTCAGATATTTATAAAGTATTATTTTAGAACAAATTTTCTAGACTGATACCAAATATGTAGGAGGCTCTACAATATTCTCTGGATAGGAAAATAAGGGATTTTCTTTTGTTAGAAGAGCACACTATCATCTGGGTGTATGGATTTACTCATGAGCCATGTATTCTTCCAGCATTCCTGACCCCTTGAGTGTTTTCCTTGGAGTTTATAAGACACAAGTTAATTGTTGGGATTTTCTTTTGTTAGAAGATCACACTATCATCTGGGTGTATGGATTTACTCATGAACCATGTATTCTTCCAGCATTCCTAACCCCTTGAATGGTTTCCTTGGAGTTTATCAGGTTTAAAAATCCTTCTTCTATTAAGTTTCGATTGGTATTTGGGCCATTCATTATAAAGAATAAAGTTGCACTCCCTGTAATTGAAAGTATGTTACAAGAGATGAATTTTAGGAAATATTTTGCAGTCAATTATGAACCACACCATATTGTTTCCCTGAGGAGACAGATGAACAAAAAAAGGCGTTTGAACATCAATTAGTGGATGGTTTATCTGGAAAATTCAATTGGATGGATTATCTAAGAAATAATAAGGATACAAAAGTTTCAGAGGGAAATCCATTGGCCATAATAAAAGCAACATAACTAATAGTTCTAATTGCAAGCAATTCAAAAGTGACACATACGAGATCCCATTAAGAGGAAACAGAGACAGAGGAAGAAGAAATATCATAAATGTCTAAAATACAAAATACCGAGTCCAAGGGAGAATTGGTAGAGGCAATTAAAAATGAAAATAAGAAGGGAAAATGAAAGGTCAAAATGCCATCCTTTGAACTATAAGAGTATGAGTTTGTAGAAGTACCAGAAGCATCAAGTGATAAGTTCAAACCCATAGTTGATTTGTATGATAACTATAAGGATGATATACATATTTATTTAAAGGAATCCTCAAAATTATACTCAGAAGTTAGGAAGATATCAAATAAAGAAGTCTCACTGGTCATTGTTAAAGATCATACTAAGAATACTTTAAATTTAGAAGTTGCTACGAAGAACATAATAGATAAAATGAGGTTAAACTTGAAGGAAATCCTAGTGTCTGATATGATTCACTTGAAGAAGTAGATTGGGGAGGTTATTTACAGTGATTTGATGAAATCCACCTTAAAGGTATTCAAACTGCAATCCAGACATCCTAAAATAGAAAACTTGTTGAGGTAGGAGAAGGTGGAGAATAAAGTGCACCACCAACAATTAAAAAAACTTCAAGGAGATTTGGTGGCCATAGATAATGAAGTAAATAAAGGAAAAGCGACAGAAAATATCCTGGAAGAGAAGGAAACCACTATCCAATTGTTGAAAATGAAGTTGAAAATCCATGTAACATAGCTAATTCAGGCTTCTGAATTGGTAGGATTGGTAAAAAAAAATGAGATATTGTATCAAGAATTAAATGACACTAAGGCAAAGATATTGAAACTGAATGAGGAGAAAAATCAATGGGAAAAAGAGAAATCTCTCTTAATTGCAAAGACTGATGTTCCAAATGAAAATTAGTTTGTTTTAGAAAAGGAGAAAGAATATAAAGACAAAGAAGATGAATTGCAAATAATTCATCCTAATGGAGAAACAAATACAGATTTCATTGTACAGGTTATGCCCCAAGTAATTCTAAGAGACATAGAAATTATTGGTTTCAAAAGTTATAATAAAAATTTGGCTGATGCATTTTTGAAGAAAGAAGAAGAGAGGAAAGCATTGGAGAACAAAAATAAAGAGTTGCTAGATAAAAATGAGAAATTTGTAAATCAATTATATGGACAATTTCCAATGCATGGATCTAGACATCTCATCTGGTGTTGACACAGATCCTTTGATAGGGTTTCACTCTTTGTTGACACCCTTAACTTAGTGATTTCCTTGAGAACTAGCCCAGACAGGATTTACCCTGTCGAGCAACACCTACAGAGTAGATGAGGTCTCACCTGAGATGTTCAAGGGAGAACTATTGGAACCATGTTTCCACAGTAAGAAGTAGGAGTTTGTGCATCTACTATCTATATATCACACCATTACTTCATATATCCAAAAAAATAATTATTATTGCAAATTCATACCATCAATCATCAGATCACATTAACACATTCAAATCTAGGTAATTACTTATAAACATATCAATCACCATAGCATGATTTAAAACACAAAAACATTGCACATTTAGAAAGAACCATCATACCATAGTATCAACTCATTTCATCACAACATAGGGAAAAGAAGAAAGAAGAAAGACATAAAACACAATGTTTCCATCAAAACTCCATCATGTCATATTAGTTTTGCATCAAAACATGTTCTCAAAACAGTTGCGATAGAACAGTCTTCCGCGTAGCACAATTCAACATAATATCATTATATTCAAAGATTATTTTCTATGATATGATGATAAGGCCCCCTTAACATTACAATCCTATTTCTATTTATAGTCTTACTCCTTTTACAAAATGGTCAACTTAGATCAACTTCCTAACTACTTGGACCAAAACTACAAAATAATGACCAAATCCTACAAAATTATGACCTAGTCAACTCTTTTTCAACGTTCCCTCCTTACATGCTATATTTTTCCTTGCACATCATATTTATCCCTTGCGAATCACCCTTGGTGTTGTGCAACTTATCTCCATCAAAACTGTTTTCCAATAGGCCTCCAACACAATCTTGTGTCTTGCCCATGAGCCATGTCAACTGGAAATAGTGTAGTTGCTGACTTTAATCTTAAAGTCCTCATATTTCTGTGTGACTTATTTGAATTTATCCTTTACCTTGTCATTGATTTCCATGCATTTTGTAACCTCTCGCTCAACTAGATGCTCATAAATTTTTTCATTCACCTCCCTTTGGTCGTCCTGCATCGCTTAAAGTGCGGTAATGTTTTTCAGCGATAGCTATGTGCCAATGTCATGAAATTATTCAAGCTATGTTGTGTTCCTCTGCTACTACTCTCGGTCCTTCACAAATCACTACTACAACTCCTTTAATTTCACTTCCTTCATAAGCTGCACTATTGGATGCATAGTTCTGAGTGATGTCCACAATGTAGCCAGGTGTGCTTCCACTTCCCTTAGCTGCATGTTGAGCTATTATAATTGTTCATCCTAGACCACACTACTGCAAAATTGCATGGTTGTATGTGTAATCATCTTACCTTATTTTTCAAACTCTTCAAGCTATGTTGCGATGTCCTTAATGCTTCCCTTTCGCTCCACAAATTTCTCTGGCAGTGTTCCTGGTTTCACCAACATGTGAAAGTCTTCAATGTCGTGTTTTAAGCCTGCAATCACTTCTACTAGCTTCTGCACTTTGATCTCAGCATCCATGTCTTCTGTGATTTCTGGGACTTCCTAATAGTCGACAAAAACAACCTTTTCCAACCACACTATTTCATCCCACAACTGCTCCTTTTCCACATTTAACTTGTCTTTCTCCTTCTTCAAGTCCTCAATCTATTTCTTTGTTGCCTCTTCTATTTCCTGCAATTTCAAAAGGTGATCGCCAATTATTTTCTCCTGGTCAACCAGTTCCTGAGCAGCCAACATCTGTAGTCACACCAAGGTGTGTTTTGATAATTCATTTACATCCAACGTAATTGTTTTGAACTGCTGCAAAGGTGCGTCAATGTCCTTGCTCTGTGTTTTGATTGTATGTGGCAGAATCAACACAATCCTAGCCTCCCTTCTTGTACTGATCTCAGCCATTATTTGCAACATATTTGCTTATACCATTATTTCCAAAATTTCATTAGTTAAAGATGTGATAATCAACTTTACCTCTATAAATCCCTCCATCAGCTGCTACTTCATTTGAGTCTCAATTGAAGTCATTGCCGCTATAATTGTAGCAAAAATTTGGTTTACTTGTGAATCCTCCATTCTCACTGTTTTGTTGGCCTCTTCGTGATCTTTCCTTCTCTTTGTGTGTGTCTCCTCATATTGTTGTTCTACCTCTGAATCTGTAAGGGTTCTCAATGATGCCTCTTTCGAATCATGATCACTATAATGTACACATTCTTGATCCATGGGCACATTAGGTGGAGGACCCACCTCATCGTCTAACACTTCCTTCACATTCACCAACACTTTCTAGTATGCAGACCAATCAGCCACTACAATGCTTATCTCACCATCCATTAGCTTATACTACGTAGCTAACCATTGTTTATCAGGTTCCCTTCACGCATGCACATGTATTGCATGCAGACCGATGGTGAATCTTACGACTCATCGATGCTTTTCTATTGTTTCTTCAGATAGCTGCAAAATATTCACAGCTACAACAGGAAATGCATCGGAATACAACCAAAAATGTATTGTGTATTCCTTCAACTTATCTCGTACGCTAAGATGCTAGAGCTTCTGATACCTCACACCCTTAAGACTTGGGAAACTGCAACATCCATACCTTGGTAGTCTATGGTCTCCATCCACATGACAAATGCAATCATTATCAACATCCAACTATATGTGAATGGCCTCTTCCCCTCTTGCACCAACATGGAATCTTCAGTAAACTAGTTCAATAAAAAGAGAGACTAGTTCATCTATATGCTTGCGATGCATAGCTTATCTTATGCAATTACTCCCAAAGTGCATTGGCTAGGTCAGTTCTTCTGCACCACTTTACTGGACATAATCTTGGCTGCAATATGCACATCCTAATTGTTGATTCTATCCATGACATATGCATGTCCATCATGATCCAAGTCAAATTTATTTTCAATATTGGTGACCAACTTCTTGTCGTTATATTTTCCGCAAAAGTACTCTGATGGGTCGGACCACTGCATGGGAAACCCCATAATCTATGATATCAGTTCCACAGTGATTGGCACTAGTTTATCTAGCCACATGTAACCACCATGGAGTCATGCCAACATCTGTTTTCTTGCATGCATTGTCCTCCATCAATATACCAAAATGGGGCATATGAATGAGCCGTAGAAGCCCCGATCAATGCAACCCTTTTCTTCCACTCATATGGAGTGCGCACCATTGGATTTCCCTCTTTTCCCATCCTTTTCTCAAAGGGGTCTTCGGTACACTCAGTGTACAAAAAGATATCATGGTCCTCGTACTTAATTTTCACTAGGAAGGGCACAATGTCAAAAGTACATTTCATCCCCTTCGGCATAGATGGCATATTTATGGGGTACCTTTGGTTCTTTGTTGTCTTCTAATGATTTGCACTAGGATTGTATGGTGGAATAGAGCCAGGAATGTATGTTGTAGTCACCCCTTCCCTCACCGTGGAGGCCTCAACTACAACTTTTACGTCTGCTCTAGATTAAATTCAAGTTATTCTCTTCTTTCGTGTCTTTGAATTGGGGTGACTAGCACCCCTCTTCTTCTGTGTGATGGGTCAAGATCCCACCAACATACCAGCTACCTCTTCCTCAATCGATACACCAATGACTGGTGACCCTTGGACACTCCCACTTGAAATATCGTGTGGAATTATGACACCCTGCATAAATCCCAATTGCACAACAAGAGTATATGCTCTTTAACCTCACTGAACTCTGCAACTCACTCTAACTCAATTGTGCAACTCAAGCTTCACAACTCTGCAACTCAATATTCACAATGGTGACTTCAAGCCACATCTCGCCAATTCTTATAGCGTGGGACTGATCATATGAAATATTTTCCAATCATTTCAACCAAATCCTCCATTCATTCTCCAAATCTGCTACCAATCCTATCAATCTAACGGTCAGATCCACTATTATTGCGCCTCTCATCCAATAATGCTGACCGATAATTGGTTTAAATACTGCATTTACTACCCGATTTGAATCTATCATGTCCCTACATATGTCTCCACATTCTCCTTGAGTGCAACCTCGAGACATATTCTTATGCTAATACTTGCTGCTAGTGAACCAACCTCCTTACTACCACCTCATGCAAAAACCATTTTTTTCTTGTGTAATGATTCAAGCATTGCGTTGCACTGGGCCCTCTCTGTAGGGATTAAGTCAATTTCCATTCACTAATTTAGGAAACATCACACCACTAAGATGTTTCAATTGTACTGCTCCTCCCTTGGTAATGAAATTGATAACATAAGAACCTAATCAATGCAATTGCAACTTACCTAGATGTTTTGCGAGTGTACAAACATATAGCAGAACTAGGTCTCCTTTTTGAAAGTGATTGTTCTTGATGTGTTGTTCATGCCATGATTTCTATCGGTCCTTCTCAATGCATTGAAGAAATCCAATGACAAATCGGTCTTCCTCTAGCTGCACCAACTGAGATAGGTGTTCTTCTGCTCCTTCGTCATCCATCCCTATCACTACGGTGATGCACAAAATTGGAACAATGTATTCCATTGGCATGAATTCCTCCTTCCCATACACCAAATTAAATTCTTTCTGCCCTATCAAACTTTTGTAGGTAGTGCGATAGTCCCATAAGACTGCTAGAATATTCAAATCCCAATCATTGCAGTTTTCATTGTAGACCTTTGTGAGTGCATGCTGCAACACCTTATTGAACACTTTAACTATCTAATTATATTACGAATGATAAGGAGTACTCTTATGGTGTTCTATCTAGAATTTTGCTATCAACAAACTAATGATGTGATTGATGAAGTGACTCCCTTGATCTCTCATCAAGATCTATGGAAAACCAAAATGAGTGACAACATTGTCAAATAGAATCCTTGGTTTCATCGCTGCGATGCAATCTGTAACTGGTTGAACTTCTTCCCACCTTATCAAGTAATTTGTCATTGTGATGATAGATCATACATCAATTCTCTTCCCTGGTGGTTGATTGGTCCCACAAAATACACTTCCCATTTATCAAATGGATGTAGTGTTATCTGAGGTACTGTCTACATCTCATACCTTCATGATGGATTCCCAGTTATTTGGAAAACATCACAAGTCTACACATAGTCTTCTGCATCCAAATTGAGATTTGGCCACCATATTCCTATGTAGAGTACCCTCCTAGTAGTTGTGTGACAATTGCAGTGTCCACCTGTAACTTCTGCATGTGCTTCTATAAATACTATTTCCTGCTCATCTGGGAAGTCACATCACCATAAGATCTCATCAGGTCCCATCTTATATATTTCTCCATCAATCAACTGAAAATATGTGGCCCAAACAACCAACTACTTCTTCTGATTTGTAGTGATCCCTTTTGGTGATGTTCCTGTTTCAAAAAAATGAACAATTTTCTCATAATAGTCATCAACCATTTCAACCCATAATAGTTGCGCATCAGGTAACCTATCTTCAATGTTCATCAGTTCTTCACCTGTCTCTATTCGTGACAAGTGCTTAGGCCTTTCATTCAAGCAACCTAGCTTCACAATTATATCTAAATCAAACTATTGGAAGAGGAGTATCCAACGAAATATATTCCCCCCAACATAGGCTTATTTTACAGGTATTTCAACACAGAGTGATCAGTGAACATATTGAACTGAACTCCAAATAGATAGTGTCAAAACTTATGCAATACATAGACCATTTCCAACTCTTCTCTATCTGTCGTGGTATAATTCTTCTCCCTAGATGACAAATTTGGACTAGAAAAAGAAACTGGGTGATGAATATCCCCTTTTCCTGGTTGTGCCAATACTTCTATGTTATCAGGAATTACGCAATCAATGCGGACATTGTTTGTTTCTCTACCCCGCAACGTACAAGTGTAGAACAAAAGAGCACAACATTATATCCTTTCCTTAAGTAATTAATTAATATCATGAAATAAAATCATACCTCAAATATTAATTAGAGGAAATTTCAACTCAAAATGGGCCTCCTAAAATGAACTAATAAAATAATAGTTAAAATAATAAAATAATTTTTATTAATTTTGGAGGAAGAAAAGAAAAAAACTACTTTTTTGTTTGTATTTTTGACATATCTCCTCATGTTTTTACTCAAATTTCGATAAGGAGAGCTTGTTGGATGCAGAATTAAATTCTGCATCCAACGAGCTCTCCCGATCGAAATTTGAGTAAAAACACAGGGAGATATGTCAAAAATACAAACAAAAAAAGTAGTTTTTTTTATGATACCTATCCCCAAATTTATATTAAAAAAATGTTTAAGACCTATACGAAATTTCAAATTTAAAGCAATTTCATTGGCTAACACATGATGACATGGAATTTGAATAAAAGTTAAAAGACCCATTTTGAGTTGAAATTTCCTCTAATGTGGATCTCTTTTTCCTTGATCCAAAAGTTCTTTGCAATACAATATACAATACCTGTAAAACAGATCAAGAGACAAACATACAAAGTGAGAGTATCATGATAAACTAATTACTCATATCAGTGATCAAGGAGTCTGATAATATGCAATTGAAATTAACAACGCATGAAATATGGGAAAGGGGAACACTTTTGTATTAATTATTAATGAGAGAGTGGTACAATCAAGCCTTGATGTTGATGGTTTTGATCTCTACAACAACATCTACAATCCTCTACAACTATGAATATCTCTCCACATACAAGCCATCTCTATCTTGCCTCTAATTCAGACTTCAATCCAACAACATACTGGTACTTTTCTTGGATTCCTTCACTCACATCATGAAGGCTTCATTTATATGCCCAAAA
The DNA here is from genome assembly GCA_001517045.1 of Pseudotsuga menziesii. Classification (NCBI taxonomy): domain Eukaryota; kingdom Viridiplantae; phylum Streptophyta; class Pinopsida; order Pinales; family Pinaceae; genus Pseudotsuga; species Pseudotsuga menziesii. Next base: position 207,522 of record LPNX010175474.1, read on the forward strand.
CACATGAGATTGACTTGGGAAATAGATAGGATGTGATCCCAACAGGTGAGGGAAGTGAATGCCACCTCTCGCAAGCATGTAGGAACTGAATCCACAGAGGCTTCCATACAGAATCTTCTAGAACCTTCTCTTTTCCTATTTTTGGACTATCAAGGCTCCTAGAAGAAAGGGCATGTGCACCGACCTAACTTTCTATAAAAGAAAGGGGGAATCGGTGCTCTTTACTCCATAGTAGGAAGCACCGTTGGTGCTCTTTGTAAAAGGGAGAAAGGAACCGACCCTCCAAGATATGGGAAAAAAGAAAGAAAAGCATCTTAGGTTAGGCTCTCCAGAAAGAAAATGGATAATGTGTAATTTCCAGGAAGCCTTGATAGGCAATGTAGAATTTCCAGGTGCAACATAATTCCCCCCAAAGTATGAAGTTAGAAGGAAGTGATAGGTGAAATAATTTGTAGGATATCCATCTGATATAGAGGCAATAAGAGGTGAACTCATAATTGACATAAGACCAATAACTGACTCTATCCAAACCAATCATAGCTGTGGACCAATATACTATAGATCTATGATCATGACCACATCATGGCTACCAATAATACACTATAGATCCATGAACAACTAATATAGGAGGTAATACATAGCTACATAACATACAAAATAGATCCATGTCTCCTAATCTCAAATACATAACATAGCCACCAAACATACAATGTGGATTAGCGCCAGGACTCTAAATGATCTCCAAACATAACCTGAGCATAGGAAATCATAATGATGAAGCCTAACTACTAAGGGTATTCATTCCAATCTCCAACTGATATGATTCTAACCATGTAAATAGATGTCTTGATGTCAAACATGCAGAAACCACTTGATTACCAGTCATTGATGTCAATTGTTAACAAGTGCGAGGGAAATCACCATTAATGTCAATGATCCCTAAGGTATATTAGTACATTCTCCCAAGTGTGAATAGATGTTTTGAAGTAAAACACTTGATAGAATATTCCAATCAGAGGTCATTTATGAAAATCTACTATTGAAAGTGAGGAAACCTTCCATCGAGGAATGAAGGCTTCAAGGTACTTGACTAGGTTTCTAAGTATAATTCCTAGATGACGAGTTGAAGTCGATAGGAATAGACTCATCATAGGAGGGATGTGTTTTGGGCTTAGGGAATACCTGGGTTCTATATTTTTGTCTTCGCACCAACAAAAGACCCACAGTGTTGGCCCTTTCGGCAACAACCTGCGAACAGGTTGTAGTCTCACCCAAAATAGCTATGGGGTGCCGCAGAATCAGGTTTCTGCAAGCAGAAGAGGGATATTACTATACCTTTAGCTTCTAAAAAATGATAATCATGAAATACAGAGCTTTGATATTCACTTATTTAGCTTCGCGGTTAAATAAACAAACAGTTCCTTGCTTAACCCTTTACTGGGAATTCACAGCGAAGTTAGTATTTAGTAGTGATCTTACTTATCAGTTATATAATTATTAATGCATAAAAGAACATAACAACAACACAACAGAACCACAACACACGATATAACGTGGTTCATCCCCAATTTAGGGGCTACGTCCACAAAACTGTGTTTTATTCAACTCTTTACAAAAACCACAGTTTTGATCTGCGCGCTCAGCTGCAAATCCCTTCAATTCCTCAAGGTTGCGCACTAAGCTGCAGATCTCTGTGCACACAGCTGCAGATCTTCTTAATCACCCAAAAACCTCTGTGCACACAGCTGTAGAGGTCTTCCATGCACACAGCTGGGACTTAACCTTTCTTACAAAACAAGCCTTAGCTTCGCATCAATTCATCTTACATCAAAAGCCTAAACTGACTTCTTTACAAGAGTGCTTATTTATAGTGCACTTATTACAAAACCATGGGCTTAAACCGTGGGCACCCTGAACCCTAAACCCTGGACTTAAACCATGGGTTTATTACAAAAAGAAGGCTTTGACTCAACCCCGACACCCCTAAGACTATTTTGAGTCGCAACTCCGCTTAAAAAATTCCCCAAAAACCGCGGAGTTACCAAAATTAAGGACCGTTAAGGTGCGTGCCCCAACAGGCCCCTAAGACTCACCAGTGTCCCGTCCTGGGACACTCTGCTACTTTTTTGGTAGTAGAATCTTGTTGGCGAAGATAGGAAATGGCTTGCTACGGCTGCATCATCATCCCTTCTGCTACTACTGCCACGACCGCGGCTTGGTTGATCCTTCATCCTTTCATCCTTAATAGAATACGACCATCTCTCATGATGTTGTCTGCCTCCTTCATATTTATGGTGGTCATGGGGGTCATTGGGCCTTCTATCCATGACCCCATCCTTCGAATTGCCTCCCGTTCATGTCCTATCGAACATTTTGACCATCCACAACTTTGGGTCCTTAACAGGCCGTGCCCCTGTGATTGCATGCCATTGTAATTTTGCATAAGACAAACAACATGCCTCCAGTCTTCGGGATCCTCCCGAGTCTTTCCTAAGGGGTTGTGCCTTTCTTCATTCCACTTAGAGCGAACTTCTTCCTTAAATTTCTTTCTGGTTGATCATATCTGCATTGGTTGCTTTAGCGCTGGAGATGCCTCCTCGCAAGGAGGATTGCTCATGAGGTTCTGCAGACCTCTCTCCCTGAATTCTCATAACAATTCCTGGATTTCATGATCATTCGACATGGTGCTAACTGTGAACTCAAAGAAGTGCACAATGCAGGAGTCGAAGGCCGGTGTAGCTTCTTATAGAATCCCGCAACAAAATTTGTCATCATGGTGCATTACTGACACCAAATCTTATGGAACAATGGTAAATCCGGTCCACACGGTGCTATATTTTCCCAAGATCTCATCATGACAAGCAGTTCACATGCCGACGCCGCCAAGTTGAGTTTGTCCCATCAGTCACATTTTAGGCTACGACACACCTTTATTCTTTGACATAACCACTAACTTCAGCTTCACCTCAATGAGTACCCTCAACATAATATTCACCTTCGACCCATTCTGACCCACACGGAAACCAAACTTCAACCTTCAAACTTTGATAGTCTTCAACACTCTGTAGCTTTGAGAACAGCTTCATTATAGTCTAGTACCCAATTCCAACTATTCTTGGTACTTAGACTGCCTTTCTTGCTATTAGTTTTGATTAAGGGGTCCCAACATGTCCCTATACTTATTTAACCTACTTCCATTCACCATGGAAGGTAAAATTTCTCCATTCAATTTAGTTAATTGGACTGCGCCACCATCAGTAATTCTCTGCACTATGTATGGTCCTTTCCAATGTGTCTTGAACTTCCCCGGGAATTTCATGAATTTACTTTCATATAAAAGCACAAGATCACCATTCTAGAACTACTTCCTCTGAATGTGTCTATCATGCCATGCTTTTTCTCTAGCTTTCTGCACTTGCTGCTGGAACCCTGCAATGAATCTGTCCTCTTCAAGTTCTAGTATCTTTTCCATCCTTTCTTTCGTCATATCTGGGTCATCCATCTCTGTGAAAGAAGATATTTTGAGGCTAGGAATAATGTACTCCATGGGCATGACTGCTTCTTGTCCATAAACCAACCTAAAAGGTGTATGGACTATCAACTTCTTGCAGGTGGTTCTATAAGCCCATAGTACTGCTGGAATTCTAAGATCCCATTCATTTCTGTTAACATTGCAAACCTTCGTTAGAGCATGTTCAAGGATCTTGTTAAAGGCTTCGACAGTTCCGTTTGCTTGAGGATGATAGGCAGTACTCTTCTGATGATATACTTGAAATTCTTTAGTCAATACTTCAATCGTCTTATTTATGAAATGTGATCCTTGATCACTCATAATAATTCTAGGACACCCAAATCTTGACAAGATTTTATCGAATATGAACTTTGCAGCTGTAGCAACACTACAGTTATTGACCGGTTGAGCTTTGGCCCAACAAGTAAGGTAGTTGGTTGCTATAATAATGTATCTTGCTCCAGATTTCTTTGTAGGAGGATTGATAGGTCCAACAAAATCAATAACCCACTTGTCAAAGGCTTATAAAGTTACCTATGGAACTAGAGGCATCTCGTCCCTCCTGGATGGTTTACCTGTCCTCTGACAGATGTCACAGCTATGGAAATACTCTCGTGCATCCTTATGAATTGTGGGCCACCACAATCTGGCTGTCAGAATCTTCTGTGCTATAGCTTTTCCTTTGTAATGACCTCCTACTGCTCCAGAGTGTGCCTCGGCCAAAATTAATGGCTTTTCATGCTCCAGGACGCATCTACATAGTATTTCATCTGGTCCCATTTTATATAGTTGTCCTGCTATTAAGGTAAAGTCAGCTACTCTTGAAACTCCTTATTCCAGTTAGGGAATACTAAGATAGGGGCAGTTACCATCTTTTCCTTCAAAATATCCAAGCTTGCTTAACACTCAAGTGTCCATTCAAACTTAATATATTTCTTAAACTACTTTTCCATAGGGGCTGTAATCTGAGCATATCCTTTAATGAATTTCCTATAATATCTAGTATGACCAAGTGTAGTGCGCAGTTGTTTAACATACTTCGGAGGTGGCAGGTTCACAATAATGGCTATCTTCATAGGATCCATCATCAATCCTTGCTTACATACAATGTGACCTAGAAGAATTCCAAAAGGGGCACAAAAGATACACTTTTTCAAGTTCAAGGAAATCTGATGCTTTCTACATTTGTCCAGCATAAGTCTTAAACTAGCTATATGGTCTTTTAATAACCCGAAGATAGTCCAATAATCAAAATAAACTTCTAAGAATTTATGTATAAATTCCTTAAAGGCAGAGATGACTACTCTAGAAAACATAGCAGGTGCATTCTTCAATTCAAAGGGCATAACTGTATACTAGAAGGATCCCATTTCTATAGCGAAGGTTGTCTTATGCCGATCTTCTGGAGCAATTCTAATCTGATGGTAACCTGAAAATCCATCAGTAAAAGAGTACACTTCTTGACCTCCAACATTGTCTAAAACTTCATCTGTAAAGGGAGTGGGGAAAGGATCATGCAAACAGGAATCATTCAGCTTCCTCAGATCAACACAGATTCTGATTTCTCCCTTAGTCTTCTTTTCTTGCACCACCATAGGACTGACCCATTTGGACTCTTCAACAGGCTCAATGATTCCTGCAGCAAGCATCTTATCTAGCTCCATTCAGACTTTTTCTTTATACTTAGGGTTCAGCCTATAGGGGCATTGTTTCACAAGCTTTGCATCATGTTTCAAAGGGATCTTTATCATTCCTATATCACCAAGGATACCTTTCATTTCTAAGAACTTTGTTGGAAATAGGTCCTGATACTCGTGGAGAATTTGGGTCACTTTGCTCACCATTTCGTCATCCCAATAATCTCCAATGGTAGCATACTTAGGGTTTTATTCTGACCCAATGTTTACGGTCCGCGTCTTTAGGGCCTGAGTCACTTCAGGTGCTTCAACTGCTGGTCCATGTACTTCATAGTGTCCTTCTGACTTAGGAATGTTAATGTTGCATGGATCGTCATCCTCGTCAATTGCGAGGTTATAACATTCTACGGCATTAGCTTCTTGTTCCTTCCAATCAGGTTGGTATTCTGCTATTTCTTGATCATCAAATACTTTAGTATGGATTAACCTAACAGCTGCGTCCAAAGCAGGAAAAACCTCATTAATAGAAAATGTCAGCACAAAACTATCAACAAGACTATCCCAACTTATAGTACCGTGGCGAAGCTCGACCTCCGCATACCAGTTCTTTGCTATAGGTTCCAGGGTGTGCACAAACCTATGTACCCATTCTTCATGAGGTACATGCTTCCATGCTTTGTAGCATTGTTCCAAATGTCCCTGAGGACTCGTCTTACCATTAAAACTACTTCACACCTCCTGAGGTTGGTCCCTGAATCTTAGGAAAATGGACTTCTAGCACGCTTCCCAACTATGAATGTACTTTTTATGACCATTCCACCATCTGGCTACTGTGGCTCGGAATGCTGAATCTAGAGTCTCCATTTTCTGTGAGTCTGGTACTTGCTCTGAGAATTGCACAATAAACTCTTATGGGTCTGTCGAACCATCAAAAATAGGTAAGGTTCTTGTCTGTGAACTAAGCCATCTGAGAGACTTGGTAATTCTTGCACATCGATGTCCATGTAGCACATACAGTCTATTCTGCCAATTCTCTAGGCCGTCATCTGAATCTGTCATGCAGGAGCTGTCACACTGCCAATCCATGATACCTTCGCCAGTAGGATCAACATAATATTCTTCCTTCACTGTGATATTGTAGATATGGTCCAAAACATACTGGTCTTCATCTCTTACTGGCTTGGTGTACCTCTCTCCTTGAGAAGGATCCAATGGTACTATGACTCTTAGTCCTTTCCCTTCGAAAGTCATCTGCCTCTTCTTCAGGTTGATTACTGCATCATTATCTATTGCCCATTCAATGCCTAGCAGTGCTGGATAGGGGTTGTTGTCATCAATTATTTCAATTACCTCAAAGTATGCTAGGGTAATGACTCCATCAATATCTACTGATACACTAGGGAGTCTTCCTAGGGGCACAATATTCTGCTTATTGGCTAATCTCAACTGTATAGGGGAACATTCCAGAGTAGGTTTTCCCATTTGTTCCCCTGTCTACTTAGTTAAGAAATTTACTTCTGATCCTAGGTCCAAGATGACATCAGTCATGTCATACTCTCCTATATGAGCATTCAATCTCATTTCCCTACCAGTTCTTCTAACTCTATGAGCATTTTTTTCCTTACCAGAACTTCGCTGAGGTTCGCAAGAAGCAATAACTTTTTTATCCGTCGAAGCTTCTTGCAGTTGCGACTGCTACTAAGGTTGTTGTGCAGGTGCTACTGATGTGTTGGGGTCAGCAAAGTCTCTCTTGGATTCCATAAATGTCTCTTTTTCTCTTTCGACATCAAATGCTAGGATTTTTTTTAGGGCCTTACGGACCCAAGCCTCGGCAGGCTGTTTCTCCTTGTTCTGCACTTCCGTCATAGCTCCACTCCTGGTAACAACATTGATGGCTAGGACAGGTCGTTGCTCCACACCAATTAGCTAAATATTCTAAGTAGGGGCACTATTTCTTTCTTGAATCTTGGCTATCAGCTACGGGCATTGATCAATCACATGGTCGACAACTCTGCAATATTGACATGTCGTAGTTGGGTTCCAACAGTCTCTAGCTAAATGTCCTACCTGGTTATAGTTATAGCACACAACCTGGCCTCGTCCTCTACCAAGCATACCACCACGACCATGACCTCCAAAATTTCCGCGACCTGATGTACTACCACGGTAACCATATCCATCATTTCCTTGTCCATCGTTTTGTACTCGATAAGCATCATAAGTTCGTTCTCTCATAAGGTCAAAGCTGTGACACTCATCTTCGTTGTGTCCCACTGACTTACAAAACTTGCAATAAGGGTTCTTAGGGACTTCCACATACCTCTGCAGGAGATAGCAATCTTCAGGTTGATGCTGGCCAGTTGTCCTACAGATCTCACAATATAGAGCACTAGGGTTGAACGGGTTTGGTGCACCAGAATTCAGGTAATTCCTTACCGCAGGACACTGTTCCTTGTCGTGACCCTCTATCCGACATCATGTACACCAAACCTCTTCGTGACTAGATTTCCATTTTTTCATATCACGAATCTCCAGAGCCATCGCTACCAACTGCGCTTGTATTTGAGTGAAACTAGAATTATCTTCGACAGGGGCTGTTTCAAGCTTCATAGTGATTTCCAAAGCCTCCTGCTGATCCGCAACCTTCTGTTGCATGAGTGGAGTCCTGATGTGCGGTAAAAAAGCTGCGATGAACCATTCCTTATGCTATGCTGGTCCAATAGTGAAACTGACTTGATCTAGAAGAACTTTGAACCTCTGATCAAAGTCCCACACTGATTCTCCTCGCCTCTGCTGAATTTCCTTTAGTTCAGTGATACACTGTGACTCTGATTGAGGCTTCTTAAATTCCTTTATCATTATTTCTTTTATATCAGCCAAGATAGGGTTCTGAGTACTGGAAAATTTCATGAACCAGGTCAAAGCGCGGTCTCTAAAATAAGTAACTAGCTGCACTCTTCTCGTATCTTGATCCACAATGTTCTTAGCAGTCCACACTGCTTCGCATAAGAACCAGAACTGTTCTGGATCCTCTGATCCAATTCCTTTGAAAACAAGGAGCTTAATGTCATCATTCATATGGGCCATCGCAGATCTAGGGGGGGGGAGGGGGACTGGTAGTAGGCGGGGGGGAACTTACTAGGGTAGACTGACCTGCGACAGGAATACTCGTGCTAGGGTTACTTTCAGACTGCGATGGGTTCTCAGGGATAATAGGTCTTCGCTGCGGGGTTACCGGAGGGTTTCCAACAGAAGGGGTTTCTTCGGGCTCTAAGGCTGCTGGACTTATGGGGTTAGACTTGGTATTTTGACCTAGGGTATAGGACTCAAAATTTCTCTTGTACCTTTTTCCACTTCGCAACAAACCACTTTTCTCGTTGAAGGTACTTTCACTTGCAAACATAGGTTAGTAATACTAAATCTAACAGTCTGATTCAATGAGCAATATACCTTTTTCAGCCAATAGCATTTTAATTCTCAAACTAAATGAATTTAAGTACTTACCCCTTGGTCCTTTGAAGAACTGTCTTTCGGATTCACTGAAGGACATACTTGTGTTAATGGCGAACTCCGTCACAAATGCTTCAAGGGTTCGCGTTGTCCAGAAATCAACAGCTCAAATATCTCGTTGTTCACCCTTTTCAATATATTAATTCTTGCGGGGGTCCAATCAGGAAACTGACCTTCTTGGAAGTTCGTCCTTCTCTCTGTTAACTTGGATAACCACTGGTGCAACTCTATGTGGATACTACCAAAGAAAATTTCATAAACATCAGAAAAAATGTACCTTTGTAAAAAGTCATTTGAACTACGACGTGGATCTTTGTTCTCTTGTACAGCAAAGTTCAGATAAGTCTCTTCAATCCAATCACCGATTTCTTTCATTGCGGGTCTCCAAAACATATCCCTCGAGGTACGATGTAAACCCCTCTTGAGAAGATACTGAGTTCAACCGGCAACAAAACCAATTTGTTGGGCTTAGGGCAGACCCGGGTTCTATACTTTTGTCTTCGCACCAACAAAAGACCCATAGTGTTGGCCCTTTCGGCAACAACCTGCAAACAGGTTGCAGTCTCACCCGAAACAGCTATGGGGTGCCACATAATCAGGTTTCTGCAAGCAGAAGAGGGATATTACCATACCTTTAGCTTCTAACAAATGATAATCATGAAATACAGAGCTTTGATATTCACTTATTTAGCTTCGTGGTTAAATAAACAAACAGTGCCTTGATTAACCCTTTACTGGGAATTCACAGTGAAGTTAGTATTTAGCAGTGATCTTACTTATCAGTTATATAATTATTAGTGCATAAAATAACATAACAACAACACAACAGAACCACAACACATGATATAATGTGGTTCACCCCCATTTTAGGGGCTACGTCCATAGAACTGTGTTTTATTCAACTCTTTACAAAAACCACAGTTCTGATCTGCGCACTCAGCTGCAGATCCCTTCAATTCCTCAAAGCTGCGCACTAAGCTGCAGATCTCTACACACACAGCTGCAGATCTTCTTAATCACCCAAAACCCTCTGCACACACAGCTGCAGAGGTCGTCCATGCACACAGCTGGGACTTAACCTTTCTTACAAAACAATCCTTAGCTTCACATCAATTCATCTTACATCAAAAGCCTAAACTGACTTCTTTACAAGAGTGCTTATTTATAGTGCACTTATTACAAAACCATGGGCACCCCGAACCCTAAACCCTGGACTTAAACCATGGGTTTATTACAAAAAGAAGGCTTTGACTCAACCCCGACACCCCTAAGACTATTTTGAGTCGCAACTCCACTTACAAGCTTCCCCAAAAACTGCGGAGTTACCAAAATTAAGGACCATTAAGGTGCGCGCCCCAACACTGTGATGATTCCACCATCAGTGACATGGAACAAGGAACAAACGTTGATTTGAAATGATGAAACTGACTCAAACATGACTGAATTTATGAATAGGTAAAGTTATTGATCAATTATTTTCTAGGAGAGACATCCTTTGAACAATTTGTGGCACGACAAGTGACTTGGCAGAATTGAATTGACAAGACTAGAACCAGGTGTAATGTAAGGAATATGACATAGTATTCTTTGAATTGACTCAAGGGAGTCAAGTGTGTCACAAAAGAGGATCATATTGGAGACAAGATGAATACCCAACTATTCAGATATGTAAATGAAGACAGGTTCCATGTTCTAAGGTGGACTGTAGACTACTTCCACAAATACAAATGAAAAACATTCTCCTTTCCTTTAATTTCCCCATCTCGAAAGATGAGTTCCTCTTTTATTTTTTATGAGTCTAAAGAAGGTAACAAACACTCGTTAAATGTCATCAAGCAATGAGTCCATTCTCACATGTTTTATGAACCTAAGAAAGGAGGGTTTGTTCCTAGATAGGGTCTTCCATTGTTTTGTTTTACGAGTCCGATGAAAGAAAACTCATTTGTCATTTCATGTTTAGAGAGTCTGAAATGACAAAGAAGGCTACAAAAGGTCCTTTCTCATAAATAAGGCTAGTCAGTCCGAAAATGAGATAACCTACCACCGACTAGTTGACCGCTCTGATACTATTACTAGCATGAATGTAACAAGTTCACTTAGCAATCTTTTTGTCTTTTTAAGGAGTTTGAAAAGAGCTTAGATATAATCCGTAACAGGTTTCCCTTTTCATAATCCACTTTTAACGAGTTTGAAAAAATGAAAAATTAAACTTGACACTCTTTTACTGGCATTTTAACGAACACATGAAAAGTGTACAAAGACACTCAGTACTTTTTCATTTTACTCCAAGCTTGAAAAAGACAAAAATAGCTTATTTCATAGTAATGAACCCAAAGTTGACCTAAAAATCTCAAAAAACATATTAGAAGCCAACTTATCAAAAGTATATAAAATCAAAAGTAAAAACCCACTTTTTAATGAAATAATTTTGGACTTCAAAATAATTAAATTATAGCGAAATATTGAAAAATTCCAAAATATCTATAAATAGAAAGGGATGGTAAGAATTCTTTACCATTTCCTTTTTTCCATTGTGAGAGTTTGGTAGTTGGAGTGAAAGTGAAGAGATCACATCGGTAACTCGACAAGTGTCCCTCATCCATCATTTCCTCAATCTTCTTGGAAGACGTAAGCATCTTGATCTTTTCATTTTCATGTTCATAATGATTCTAATTGATTTAAAAAACAAATATAGGAGGTAAATTAGGGGTTTCGACTAAATAAGAGGGGTTTTTTATTGTTTAAAGGGAAAAAATTTCAGGTCATAGGGCCCCTTAATTTTCAGGAAGAATGCATGGTGACGCTCTATCATGCTGGGACAGACGCACTGTAGGCATTCTGTCCATAGCCGATGGGAGCGCTAGCCATCGATGCTTTGTGGGACATAGTGGGATGCACCATAGGATATTTGTGGGAATAAACGAAAGGCACCGCTGCCCCCTTATGTTGAAAAACAAAAACCCTATCCCGTCAAGAATAAATTTTGTCACCTTCTATGTTATTTAGAACCATTATTTAATGTTTTTACTTTCATCCATGATATAATTTCTAATATAAATTTTATGTGTTGCAGGTGCACTACATCATTTTCACCATGGTTATCTGGAAAGAACAAGAACATGAGGTTCCAGGATACCAGTCCATCAGTGACCCAGCAATTGTATAAGCTCTACAGAACCACGGGCTCTTGAAGTACTTCAGAGTGCCATGAACAAAGGCATATGTCCACCTACTAGAATACATCATAGATATGTGGGATCCTTAACAACAACACTTCATGGTTGGGATGCACACTCTACCCATAGAGATTGAGGATATATACTTCATAACTTGTTTGTCCAGGAGAAGAAGACTAGTAGTTTTATCTGAGGCAGGAGGAGGGGAGACCTCCTTGGATGACTTAATTGACCAATACTGTGCATTGGGCATGGAATCTCAATCTAGGAAATTATGTATCCAGTCTATAGTGGACCATCCTTTGAGGATGGTAGTGTACACAATTGGAAAGGTGGCCAAAACTAGGTCTTCTCATCTCACTACTAGGTTGCACATGTTGTATGCCCTAGAGTGCATGGATCCCAAAGTCTTCAATTGGTGTCAAAGCATACTCTTGAGTCTCAAGAATAAATTGAACAAATGTAAGACAATACGCTTAAACAGTTTAGCTATGGAGTAGTGGTGGTGTCTTTTATTCTACATTGGGTGCCCCACATGAGGCCATAGGTGACTTCAGAGCAGACTTAAGCCTGAGGATCCTTGGATGATTAGGTGGGTTTATATTATGGCCCGCCATAGCGGAGGGGGACCCAAAGTTGTTTACAGGTCTGCCTTATTTCACTAGGTGAGAGGCCAATTACTGATGGTTGAGGACTATGCCTACAAGGGGGCATAATTCCAGGACGACCCTAAGCTTGCATTACCTGAGGGGAAGGTATGGGATGGCCACGGTAAGAAAATAAATTACTCATTATGTTTTTAGTTTTTGCAGTTTATTTCATAGTATTGAGATAAGTGAAAATATTTTTATGTAGACATTGGGCTAGTACGTCTAGCTGGAATGTTTCCCATTGCGAGGCGGGAAGGTACCAGGTATATCATGGTTTATCACTCTGAGGATGACATGGAGCTTGGAGAACTCGAGGAAAACCTACAGTATTTGACTATAGGGACTCCTAATGTGACTACCAATGACCTACCCAGGTGTTATCAGTGCCATACTACAGGGGTTCTAGATGGTTTTCCAAGCTACTCTGCAGAGTGGCTTAGGCTATTGCATGCTATGATGAGTAGCATGAGGATTAGTATGTATGGAATTTAACTTTTTGTATATGTATTACACTGAAAGCTTTGGAGCTTCATATTTTCCCCTATTTATATGTGTATTTTGAACTTGTTATAGTCCTGAACTTTGAGGGCACTTAAAGCTAGATGCTTTAGCCCAATTTTGTATCTCAGTCCTACAATTTTATATATATGACAAAAATTCTATCTACAGTTATGTGTACAAAAAATGTGATGTGTGAAACGATTCTCTACTTATGAATTTACATGTATGTCCTTTATGTTTCAAATGGACTTTTAAATATGAGCAATATGCCAATCCAAGACATAATTAGCTAGGGAATCTATCACAACTTTCAAATTTATTGGAATGTGTTGATATGTAACCCGCTCAAAAGATATTTCTATCAACCTAACTCTTTGGAATCTATGAAGAAGCAGGGGATTTCAGATGGTGTAGACCCATTTAAGCTGTTGAACAACTAGTTCGGAATCTAGGTAAACCCTAATATCCCTTACATCATTATCTAGGGATTCCGTCAACAATCCAATCACAGCATGGTATTCTACTAGATTTTTGGTGGATGGGCCTAAGAAAACACCCCCTGAACTCACCAGATCACCTGTAGGAGAGTACAACACCAAAGCTGCTGACACAAGGTTTAATGTATATCAATTAGCACCATCCGCAAAACTAGTGAAAGTAGTCATATGTCCATTAGAAAAAATACATACATAAGTAGGTTTTTCTAAAAAACACATCTTATATCACACAAAAGACACATCTTTCAAACCTAAGACACACATCAAACTATAAAAAATATTTACGAAAGACCCTATGCTAGATGACCTAGGCATAGTATCTTTTCATGTAGAGCCCATTGCAGGGCTCAGCCAGGGGTATCCCATCATAATATACTAATTCATATGCACCCTTTTCTAAAACACGACTGATAATGTAGGGTCCATGCTACATGGATTCAAATTTTCCTGCCCCCAGCTTATCATGATTTTGGTCATAAGTCAAGTCCAGATCTCCTTCATTAAAAGAGCGGGTTTGAACGGTTCGGTCATATTGGGATTTTATCTACCATTTGTGTGCCGCATAAGCTAGGTAGCATCGCAGCAGGTATCATCAAGTTTATTTAGATACATAAAATGTTCCTCTTCTTTCGTGGTATTGGGAAAAATTTCAACAACAACTTTCAGTGAAGGGATCTTGCATTCTATCAGGAGATTTTCTTCCAACCCATAAACCAATTATAAAGGTGTGAAACCAGTGGAAGTCTTCATAGTGGTCCTATAAGCCCAAAGTGTAGAGAATAGTTATAAGTTCCAGTTTGATTTGGCCTACCCTACCATACGTTGAAGCATAGTTCTTAATACCTTGTTAATAGATTCAACTTGGCCATTGGTCTAAGGATAGTATGTTGTAGAGTTGTCGTGATGAAAACCTAACTTTACACTAAGTTCTACCATCATTTTTTTTGAAAGTGTGACCCATGGTCAGTCATAATAACCCTAGGAATCATGAACCTAGCGATGATATGGTTAAACAAGAATAGTGTAGCTGTTTTACCATCTTCATCATATGTGGGAATAGCCTCAACCCATTTTGTGAAATAGTCCACAGCCACAATAATGTAGCCACGCCCCTCGGCTGAGGTAGGTCTATAGTGGACGAAGTCGATGCCCCATTTTTCAAAAGGGCCAAATGCTATGGTGGGATGGAGAGGACCTGGATGGGTGTGTTTTTTTGTATTAAACATTTGACATGGTGGGCATTTCTTGACCATTTCAATGTAATATTTGAAGATCAAGGGCTAGAAATACCCTACACACACGATTTTCTGGGTAGTATCTAACCCATATAGCTGACTGCCACAAGCTTCCTCATGAGTGAGGCAACGATGTAATATCGAATCAACACCATGGTGGCATAAGGTATCATTCAGAATGAGATAATATTTATCCTTGTAGTGGATTCAACGATGCTCATTGCGAGAAACGACGGGCTGATATCATAAAGTATGGAGATACAAAATGATGTCTCCATACCAAGGGTTAGTCATACTAATGAGAAACACCGATTCATTGGGAAATGAATCGAAGGAATATGTATCCTTCGTAGTATGGGGAAGGTCACACATGGGCTCTGCAAAAACACGATACTTCTTAGAAGTACTTTTAGTAAACTCTAACTCAAACTATTGGAGAATAATAATCCATTGTGAGTATTTTCCCCCAAAACACATATTTCATTAATTTTGGAAATATTTTATTACAAGAACAATGCCAGAATTAAGTTTTTTTGTTATTTTGGAATTCTAGATCCACTGTTTAATTCCAAATTTAATGAAATATGTGTTCCAAGCACTTGTCATGTTAGAATGTAGTACATGGGGTTAGAGTCATCATGCACAGTGGTGGTTCAAAGCAATATATAATGGTGAAACTTTTGTACTATGATGACCATGGCCAGAGCAAGTTTCTACACATGTAATAGATCACTTACTGGTGTAATAGATCACATGTTCTTGGTCATGTTCATCTGTTTGAACAAGGACCATGCCTATGGTAGAAAAGGATGCAACCACATAAAATGAATAGTCCTTAGTATAATTAGGTGGTTGCAACATCGGTGCATGGGTAAGTGCATGTTTGCGATTATCAAACACGCATTGTGTGAAATCAGCCAAGATGAAAGGGGTATCATTTTTAAGAAAACTCATGAAACCGTGTGTCCTTTCTACGTAATTGCATATGAAACGACGTAAAAAGTTTTCCTTCCCTTGCAAACATTGAAGTTTGGTTATATTCGTAGGAGTAGGCAGGGATAGGATAGCTTCAATCTTCAAGGGATCGATGTAGATTCCATCCTTAGAAACAATGAAACCAAGGAGACGACCAATTTCCACAAAAAAAACACATTTGTGGGGGTTTAAACGAATATCAAAATGATGACATCTAAGGAAAACAACTCTTAGATGATCAACATGTAAGTCCCGCCGCTTGGAATGAGAGGGCAGGTCGTCCAAATAAGGTTCTAAAACATGTTTAATTTCATGAAAGGAGTATGACATGGCGCATTGAAATGTGGCACTAGCATTTTTCAAGCCAAAAGGTAATTGACGGTAGGAAAAGATTCCCCATGGGAAAATAAATGTCATCTTGTGTTGGTCAAATGCGAGAATTTCAATCTGATTGTAGCTAGAAAATCCATCCATGAATGAAAATATGACTCTTCCCACACAGTTATCAATTATTTGATCGATATAGGGAATGGGGAAACTCTCTTTTGGACAAGTCCAATTCAGGTCCCTAAATTTGATCAAACCCTAATAGCTCCCTTCTTTTTATTCACAGGAACTATGTTGGACACCCATTCGGTTAAAGGTACGAGGTAAATAAAACCAGCCTTTAGAAGTTTCTCAACTTCTTCCTTCATGGCTGCTTCTTTTTGTGGATGTACTTGTCATAGTTTCTGGTAGACTGACTTGGTGCCAGGGTAGGTTTTGATCTTATGAAGAATAATGGAGGCGTCAATCCCTAGCATCTTTTCATATGTTCAAGAGAAGACATCCTTAAATTCCTTGAATAAGGCCGTGTATAATTGAACTTCGTCAGGTGAAGAGTTCTGGACTATATAAATGTTCTCTGAAATGCCTGGTTTCACAGATATGTACACGGGCATGGTTTTTCTAATATTGCATAGATTTCCCTCAAATTTGACATCACGAACAAGTATCAAAGACTAAGGGCCCGTGACTATATCATATGAAACATTTGATGTGAAGTGCTCTTCTACCATATGACAAGGGGAAAGGAAAGAAGATCGATGATGATGGTCTTCCTAGGGCATCTATTCTAGTGACATAACTTCCATAATGGATTCATGTAGAAATTTAGGCCTGCAGTAGATTAATTTCACTCACAGCAATTAACAATTGATCATGCAAATTATCAACAATGGAGACTGAATATGGAGCTGTAACACAAAATTATATTAACTGAGTGTACAATAGCCAACCCTGTAATAACATAGGCTGCTGAATATATAGAATACATGAGAAAATCGAATGCATAAGGAAGCATCCAAATCTAGCATAAAGCAGGCTTGCCCAAAATAGGCAAATACCCCATAGGTGTAAAAGGTTGATCCCAAATCTATCAAGGACCCCACGAATTAGCAAGGGCACATGGGCAAGCTAAAGAGTGGTCAAATGGTAGCTCATACATGCTTTTGCATGGAGGAAA
>LPNX010175474.1:228050-251959 GCA_001517045.1 Pseudotsuga menziesii
TTTTTTGGCATAGAAGGTTGAAACAAAGACTGAATAGTCAGGCCCTAGCTTCGAGAGGATGGACAATACGAGCTGCTCATCTTTCTTTTCAATACCACACTGTTTCAGCTGCAAAACTAGTGCTTTGAACTTGGAGAAATATAGCTGCAGGGATTCAAAATTACTGGGACTCAGGGAAATCAATTCAATTTCAATTTGGTGTCCCCTCATCTCATCTATCTTTCCAAAGAGTTCAGAAAGTTTCTCCCATACTTGATCCGGTGAAGTCAATCCATCGAGATGGAAAAGGAGGTCTCGGGAAATACTGAGACATAGGAGGCCATAGGCCTCATCTCTCCGATTGTGCCATTTGATCTTCTCTACAGCAAAATTGGGCTCTACTTCTGTAGCCATAGTCACCCTGTAGAGGCCTTTCGCTCTCAACAATATCTCCATCTCTGCTTTCCATTCAAAATAGTTGAAGGGAGTGAGGATAGTTTTCTGTGAATCCATAGCTTTAGAAAATCTGTCCCGGCTGCGGTAGAAGGCTCCCAGTCTTGATGTCGAACCTGCAAAACAATTTTTGGAGGAGAGTAAAATCCTACAATGGCTCTGATACCATGTAGAAATTCAGGCCTGCAGTAGATTAATTTCACTCACAGCAATTAACAATTGATCATGCAAATTATCAACAATGGAGACTGAATATGGAGCTGTAACACAAAATTATATTAACTGAGTGTACAATAGCCAACCCTGTAATAAAATAGGCTGCTGAATATATCGAATACATGAGAAAATTGAATGCATAAGGAAGCATCCAAATCTAGCATAAAGCAGGCTTACCCAAAATAGGAAAATCCCCCATAGGTGTAAAAAGCTGATCCCAAATCTATCAAGGACCCCACGAATTAGCAAGGGCGCATGGGAAAGATAAAGAGTGGTCAAATGGCAGCTCATACATGCTTTTGCATGGAGGAAAGAGTGGAGGATGAAAGGGGAATAAAATAGGTTCACCTCACCTAGTCTAGCTTTCCTTATGTGCTTTAAAAACTGGAAAAGCAGTCAACAAAGCAGAAAAAGCAGAAGAGCACCAAGGAGGCCAGGAATAAAGCAGATTTGATTCCCAGGACTTTCCAAAGCGCTCCATGAGTCAATAATGGCAAGTTTGACCTCTATGGATAGGCAATTGACAACTTGCACATGGTGGGACTCATGGACTAGGCAAATAAGAAAAAATAAATGAAATAATGTCTAAGTGGGTAAATACTATGGGTTGATTATTCTAACAATTCATCCATGGGAAGTGTATGTGAAAGGTAATCTAGAGATGGGGGGGTTGTCAAGACAATATGGAAGGTGATAACAATCTAAGGCCACCAACAAATGATCGTTGATGGTAGGATCACTAGGGGATTGGATAGCATTGTAAACTTCTTCAAAAGGAGTAAAAGGTGCTAATTCAACAATCAATTTTCATTTGTCCATAGAGGAGGTCAAAATCATATTAATAGATGAAATTTGCAAAGCAGGAGGAGGATTTGGAAATGGAAATACTCTCATTAATGAAGAGTCTTTAATAAGACCTACTCATATGTCCTTATACTTTGGGGTATTTAGAAGAGGAATGTTATTTGCATCATTGGTAATTGTACTAGGTGTGATGAAATCTAGCTGGTCTCAGGTAATAATCCTTCCTTGGAATGGGAACTAGACGATTCGAAAAATGGTCGACGCTACATCTTGTATGGAATAAAACCAGTTACAACCTAGGAGTAGGTTATAATCCAAAGGAGCATCAACGACCTCAATATGAATGGAGACTAATTCCCCCCTAGTTCAACATGGATGGTAGGTAGTAATCCATAGGGTTGAAAGTCTCGACCATCAAAATAATTAAGGATGGTAGGTGAATGATTGATCTTAGGAGAACCAATGGATCTCCAACAAGATAAAGACATGATTGATGTGGAGGCTCCTTCATCCAAAATGGTACGACGGATGGTTTTTCCAGCAATTTTAGTGGATATCTAGAAAGCCAATTGATGTGAGAGCCTAGTCTTAAAATCATCCAATTTGAATGTGATGACATTACTATTCTCAAGGTCCATGGATCCAAGTGCAATATGAAATTTTTTCCATTGGGTGGGACAAGTTTGGAGTAATTCTAGGGCCAACATAGCGCATGGTGCTTGAGCCAAATCTTCTACAATATTATAATATCCGGCAGCATGCACTTCAGGATTGATAATGGAATTATGAAGAGTACTCTTGGGTGGGAAGAAATTTGCTTCTAGTATAGGTTTTTCAATATGAATACCATTACTAGGAAGAGGTGTGGAAGATGAGGGTTTTTCAGGTGGAACTTCATCAGATTTCTTTTCTTGAGGAGGGTCATAGCTATGTGATCTTGTGTTTAAGTTAATCGTGTCACTAGACATCATTCTAACTTCATCAATGGATGAAGAAGGTTTGTGCAAGGATTGATGGTCAATCAATTGTTGTTGGGATGGGAAAGGGTCTTTGAGAACTACTAAGGGTGGGTGAACTTTTCAGAAATTTGTTAATTTCCTCACAACAAGGAAACTCTTTAGTGAAATGGTCACCTCCACAAATTAAACAAGGATCTTTTACCTTTCTCCTATTTTTTGAATCTGCATATGGATTTTGTGGTTTATTTCTTTCCTGTTGATTATCATTTTTTTTCGATTTATTCTTTCCCTTTTTCTTTCCACTTGAAGATTTAGTAGATTGAACTGCGTTTACATCAGTGGAAGCAACATGAGAAGAAGCAGTTTTGGAAGGTGGGATTGTTGGTGAGGCAGTTTGGTTTTTCTTTTTGGAATATTTTTTCGTCGTTTGTGCTTGAACTGAACCAAGTATGCCATCAACAGGTGGTTTAGTTGTGGTCTTGATGGATATGTTCTGGGCTGAGGAGCATGGGGAATCAGATCATATAAAGTACCTGACTGGTAATAGACCAAGTCTAGGTACTAAGAGTGGATAATAGATTTCTCTTTAGTAACATTGCCTCCCATGGTGACATATCTAGCGATGGGTGGAAGTAAATAATTTGTGAACCAATAAGCTAGTAACTAATCATGAATGGGAGCCTTGATTAACCTACGTCTTCTTCTCCATCCATGAATATGATCGGAGATATGGTTTGATGTTGTTTGTCGAAGCAAGGTCAACAGGTTTGTACTTGTTTCATACCAAATAAGTAACTGAAAGTGTGTTAAAAAAACCATAACTAAAACATTGAAGTCCCAAAAAGAGTGTTGCGGTATCTCGATATACCATTTTGTGGCGATTCCTGTGAGGGTTCTTTGGAATAGTTGTAGACAGATCGAGTCGTCCATCAATGAATTTGATGAACACCAAAGACGAAAGGTCATCACATGGTTTTTCGAGTCCTCACCTGGATTAGCATCGAATTTTGGTATATCAGAATGTAACTTGACCAAAATAGCTGGCCAAGAGGGGTCATCATGGATTGGATCATTTATCAATCTAGACAGATCTGGAAAATCCAATGTCTCCAAAAATGACAAATGTTGGTTGGGATGTGGGTACTGGTAGTACTAATATGGCATTTGTCGACTACTGGAACCGTATTCAGATTGATAAATAGGCATACATGATGCCCTGAGGCTTGTTTATTAGGTTGTTGGTTATTTGAAGGTCCTCCAGACGAAGGGTCACCTGAGGGAGGTGGGCCTCCAGGGGGTGGTCCTCCAGGCGGTGGTCCGTTTGGTGGTGGGACTTGAGGTGGTGGTCCTCCAGGTGGTGGGACTCTAGGTGGTGGTTTTCCAAGTGGTGGGCCTCCAGGTGGTGATCCTCCAGGTGGTGGTCTACCAGATGGGGGTCCCCCAGGAGGAGGTCCTCTATATGGTCCATTGGGTCCTCCAGGTCCTCCGAATCCTCTAGGTCCTCTTGGAGGTCCTCTAGGTGGGGGTACTCTAGGTGGGCCTCCATAGCCTCTAGAAATATTGAAAAAGGATCCTCCATATCATGGGATGTTAGACAAGTTTGGTTTTCCCCAAGGTACAAATGCATCTTTAGGGTAGGGCATGCCCGGGTAAACTCCCACCGAAGGTATTGGTTGATAATATTGTTGAACCATAGGTGGTTGATTCCCAAGATAACTATATCCCTAAGAAAGAGGGGAAACAACAGGTTGGACCCAAGAGGATCCCCCTTGACCAGAAGGAAGTACAAATGTGGTGGTATTGGGAGGAGTAAAGTTCACTGTTGGTGGTCCAGTAGGTAAGTTTTTCCCCATACTAGAAGGAGTCCCTCGAGTAGATAACAAAATTTGTGCTAGGGGTTTCCCCCTAGGTGCAGAAACTATTAGAGAGTTTGAAACAAATGGGGAATTATGACTGGGAGAGGGTGTTTGGACTAGATTATGACTGGGAGAGGGTGTTTGGACTGGATTATGACTAAGGGTGGGGGTAGAAATTGGATTATGAGTAACCGAATTTTGAGTTGGTGATTCTGGAAGTTGTGCTACATATGGTGATGAAAGGGCACGATATCTGGGGGGGGGGTTCTTGAAAGACTAGGAAGAGGAGAAAAACTTCTCCTCCTTGACTTTTTTTAATTTTTCAAATTTTCTACACATGCGCACAAACTACGTGCATACTTGATGGATTATTGGAATAACTCTTCATTTGATGGAGCATTCTTAAGCCTTTTCCTTAAAGGAGAAAATATATTAGGCTCCGTTGTGGTAGTTCTTTATTCAACAATGGTTTTTCCTAGAGACGTTCTCCAAAAAGGAGCGTTCAGACCATACTCTACCTCTATAGTTTCATCATGTGGGTGACTAACAATCCAGTCGGATGAGTTGGGTTTGTTGGCAGGGGTTTTGGTAAGTGAGTTGCGCAGTGTCATGGAAGCTGCGCAACCTCACATGGTACCGTGCAAGTCCAGATTAGCACGATGGGTAGAATAATAACCACTTTGAATATTTTTTATGTTATCCAACCAAGTTTTGTTGTAATAGGTCATTAACGATTATAATTTAGTTAGAAGTGGACCCTAAATGTAATGGCACAAGCCTATTTATAGATCTAGTTTTGCAAGTAGATAAAGGAGAGAAGAGGAAAGGAGAAAGAAGAGGATCATGATCATCATAGGAGAATCATATTAGAGCATAATTGTGGCATAAGGTCTAGTGCGATTTGGTTTTTGAAGAATTCCCTATGTATCTATGATTTATCTGGGTCTTTTCCTGATGTATGCAGTCTCTGGTTTTGGAGAATAATTGTGTAATTTGGATCCTTTGCACAAGATTAATATGATATGGCAATTGTTGATCTAAGCTATTATGATGTTGTGACCTGTTTTGTTATGATGTCACCGTGTTTTAGTCTCTTTCTGTTATATTGATGCGGTTTGTTTTAAAATCTGCTGCTATTTGTTTCACTATGAGTTGATATGTTTTATGAACAATGCTATGATATTAGCGATAATGTGAAAACTGTATGATGTTTTGGAAATAAATATATAATGACTGCATAATTCTGAATACCCTTTTCAAGTTGTGGAAATGGTTAAATTCGACTGCAAAGCTCTGGATCTAGCAGTTATGGTGTCTCCCCATCGGATCCCCTTATCCTCCATCCCCACTACCAAAAACTCGATTTTGACAGCTCTCCCTTGCTCTATAGACATTGCTGGGAAAAGTAAAACCCGTTTAGGCCAGTGCTCAGGGAGATTACACTGGTTGGGCATCAACAGAGTGAGAACCCCTGTCGATGACACTTTGTTAGTGGGTTTCACCAACAAATGGTTCCGTTGTCAGGACCTAGTTTCTATTAAGAGGAGGATATGTTTTGGCATCTGACTCGATCAGAGATCGAAGGGTGGTTTGATCTAAAGTTGCAGGAATTCACTAAAGCTGAAAATCAGAATCTGAAGTTGTTGACGGGCGGCTGGTTGGACAGGTATATCCATGAAAGTCCTCATGAATGGTTCTTTTGTGAATTTCATGTCCTCTTACAGGAATGGCTGGAAAAGTTCACTAAGAAGAAGACAAAATTTCAGGGAGGAGAGCCAACATCCTGGACCTCAGAGTTGATTCAGTAGTTACAAGAAACCAAGAATAAAGCATCGCGAGTAGTTGAAGCATGGTTGGATAGTATCTTATACGGATACATCACCAAGTTTGCAGTTGACACCAATAATTCCTTTAGCGAAGCAGAAAGGAATTTCTTCAGTGGACCTCGACGAAGATTATTGTTTTTGCTGCAGCTGGCCATTAAGCAGCTGGTCTTTGAAAATGTTATTCTAAAGATGGACCAAGAGTATTGGAACTCTTGTGTGCAGAGGATGTAGGAACCACGATGGCATGGGGGAGATGCATGAAAAGGTAAGGGGTAGATGGGCATGAGTTATGGTGAGAATGTGAAGGTCACTAAAGAAACAAGTGGTTGTACAAGGGAAGGAGCAAGGTTTTGAGAGAAGAGGAAGAGGACAAGAGAAGGTCATGGTGTGATCAAAGTGCAATGCGGTGAAGAACAACCACATGGGATGAAGTGACCTTTTTGTGACGATGAGGACGACTAGGCCCAGGTTACACCGATAAGGACAATAGGATCAAACCCTAGTATTAATGTGCCCACGTCTTCATGCACTACTCCACCATAAGGAAAAAATACACACTCCGCATTAATTAGCCTGACATGTTTGCAACAGTCTAGTAATAGAGCACCAGCAAGAGGAAGAAAGCCCAGAATGGCGGGTGATGAAATTAAGTTACCAATATTCAATCAGAATGACATTGATGATCTAGAGCAGTACTGGTTCTTATGTGAGGCGATATGGACTGCTCGACAAACTGTTGATGTGATGTTAAGAAAATTCAGCTGCCCACTACTCTAAGGGGCCATGTGCTGGAATGGTTCATGAGATTCACGTGGATCCCTCAGGGAGGTACTGCGAAGACATTGGATGAGATCCAAATGGGATTATTTGAAGAATTTAAGAAGCCAATGTCTGAGGCTCAGTATATTACTGAATTAAAAGAGATAAAATAGTTCCCTAATGAGACGATTTGGGACTTTGATCAACGGTTTAAGACATTGATGGCTCAGGCCAGTTTTCAGATGAGTAATGTTCAGAACAAGGAATGGTTCATCGTCGTGCTTGTCCCACATATCATATAGTTGCTAATATAGAAAAATATTGCGACATAGAGTGAGGCTCTGGAGATCGCGATGAAATTGGAGGCATCACCAGTAGGAGAATCTATGGTAGAAATGAACCAGATGCAAGCGTAGTTGGCCAATTCGATGCTCTAACTACAATATATCAAAAAGTCTAAGGAAGATTGTGATGATATTTGGTGCACCCATTTCCATGCAGATGGACATACCAAGGACACCTGTTTGACTTTTCGGAATTATTTGCTGCCAGGAGCCCCGAATTCATTGAGCTTTGTTGGTTTACCATGGTGTCTCATATGTAAGGTCTATGGGCATTGATATGAGAACTTTAATTACATGCAGAAGATGGTTACCAAGGTAGAAAAATTGTACTGTACATTTTGTCGGTTAGTTGGACATGATGACAAAAACTTCCGAGCTTATTATTTGCTCCAGGAACGGATGTGTGATTCATACTTTGTGAAAGGTGAGGACCCCCAAATAGGGCAGGAGCGGCCTTAAGTAGTACAACCAGAAAAACAAGTTCCATATACACCACCACCTCTATTGCATTTTTTCCCTACGCAACTATAGCAACAATTTATATCCCAACCTCATTTTGCACCTCCGCCACAATGTTGATGTATTTGTAACTTCGGAATGTATTCTTCTATGTATCTTATATATTGTAAACCGATGTTTATTCCAGGATGTTTCTGAGTCATGTTTTNTTTTGCCCCTCCGCCACAATGTTGATGTATTTGTAACTTCGGAATGTATTCTTCTATGTATCTTATATATTGTAAACCGATGTTTATTCCAGGATGTTTCTGAGTCATGTTTTCATGCCCCGATGTTCCGATCGGGAGGATTAATAATGTAAACAAGTCTTGTCAAGTCATTGTGTAAGTCCCCATAGTTTCAGGGAACTAGGGTTATTATACACTAATTAAGGTGTAGGCTCTAGTAAGTAATTGTTAGTTGGGCGACATGATTTAGTGCACTTCAAGTGAATGGAAGAATATAAATAGAGAGTGATATTCTCTCTATTTATCACTTGTACAACACATCACTTACCCTGTCAAGTGTGGTGCACTAGTGAAGAAGGAAATATACTGGGACTAGAAGACTACTGCTGTCGGGAGTGCATCTTACTATTTTGGGGTCTTACATCTTGTGGTGATTCTATATTTGAGGAAGTTACGGGGTTTTCTCCATTTATGGTTTCCCCGATCAAAAAATATTTGTGTCTCTTGTCTCTTGTGATGTGCTTATGTTTTATTGTTGTGCTTGTTATTCTCTCAGTGAAAAGATCCTAGTATAATGCTAGCTTAATGTTGAAAAACTAACATGGTATGAAAGCTAACCTGAGAAAAAGACACTGTTCAGCTATGGGAAATATGGATTCCTAGTTTTTGGACCTTCCTCCATATATTTTCAGCAAAATTAAGGTGGAACAACCCTCCTCCTTAGGGTGCATCTTTATGTCGAAGCGGAATTCGATTTCGAGCATTTTCAGTTTCGATGTGGAAATTAGGGATTTCTACAGAAGAGGAATTTTTGAGTGAGACCAACATAGGATTTTTCTCCTCATAAAAACCTAATTTTAGAGACCTGGATCAAGAAATTTGGTTGGGTAAAACTCCAGGAAATTCAAACCCTAGTTTGACCCTCAGCTAGGAAAAACCTTAATACTAAAACTGCTAAGTTTTGGTACAGTCACTATATTCTAAGTTTGGAGAAGTATTAGAAGATGAAAATTTCAAGGGCTGAATATAAAATCCTGATGCACACTGTGTCCAAAAATCCACCTCATATTCTCTATATTCTGGGAGATATGATCCCTCCAAGTTAGGGTTCCAGCCTCTTCTAGAATTCATCCTTAAACAGGCCACCTGAGGAGAATTGCAATATCTTGGGCTAAAGAGGTCCAAATGGAATTTATGAAGATTTTACAGAAAGGTGATGGACTTTACCTTCTGTTTTCCAAATATCAGACTCATAGGATGAACCAGTGACATGTGGAATGCTGTACAACTTCGTTGTTTTGAACAGTCCTGTAACAGGTCACCTTGGTAAAAGGATCATAAGTCCCAAATGGTGAAACCAATTTTGGTGAAACATGTGGTGTTGAATCAAGAACATGTGACCTCAATACAAAATTTCAGAGACGGAGGAGCATAAATTTCAGATATATTACAAAAACAATAACAGGCATTTCTACAGAAGAAATTGGAAAATTAGGGCTTCCTGTTCCGGGAGCTTCCCTCCACTGTTTTCAGAAAAGGAGTACATTGGAAAACTCCATTTGAAGAGATATATCTGTCTATCTAATTAGATTTTAAATATTCCAATTTTTGAAAATTAGGGTTTCTGTGGCAAACCCTAGATCAGCTAGTTCTGGAACCAAGACGGACACCTCAAATCGGTAAGATCTAATCCTTTGCTATTTTCATTTAAGGTTTTCATTTCAAAGTGATCTATCACATCAGCTTGATGATAATCTTGGTGAAGTTGAGAACTTCCAAGCCTAGAAGTACATGATCTCTCTAAAGAAAATGGATTGGACACCTACATGAGTATAGAGGTTCCAGTTTTAGAGGGAGACGAGGTTAGAATCCTTTCACAAGAAGAAATTGGTCAAGGCCAAAGAAGACATCATGCTCATGCTGCAGATGATGATGAACCATCCAGAAAGAGATCCAGATATGAAAGTGAAGATTATTCAAGCGTGGATGAATATTTTCTGATATCATCTCTCACAGGTAACATTACTCATGGAAGTGATGATTGGCTTATAGACAGTGGGGCTTCCAAACATATGACGAGATTCAAGGAATCCTTTGTAAGACTGTCAGAACATGAATCACCTCACAAGGTGAAACTAGGAGATGACTACCAATATCCAATAAAAGGTAGTGGGGAATCTTCATACAAGCTAGACTCTGATGGTCAAGCCATCATTTGGCCAAAAGGAAAGACTATCGATGATGCGGTAGTGATTGGAGAACAAGAAGGAGGCTTGTACAAATTGAAGGACCATCCAGAACAAGCCTTGATCCATGACATAGTAGAGACAAATGAGCTTTGGCATAGAAGGCTTGCACATATGCATTACAGAGCACTACCTATTGCAAGCAAAGCTGTTGAAGGTCTTCCAGAATTTCAAGCTATTTGAAGGGAAGAACAAAAATCCGAAGTGAAGAATGTAGAAGTGGTGATGGCCACCTTGAATGGCCTCCCAGGATCGTGGAATTCATTCATTCAAGGAATGTGTTCTAGAAGGAAGTGATTACTTTCAGCAAGCTCTCAAAGAAGATACCTCAAGCAATGAGGAATATGAAGAACTCAACTCTTGAAGAACTTCTTATCCTCCTTATCATTTGGATAAGAAATGATGCTACCATGAATGAAGAAGACGATGAAGCTGAAGGATCAAGAAGCAATCTACCCACGAAACAAATAAAGATAAGTATTCAATTGTCATTTCATGATATTGTTTTGTTATGCATTTGTTTATATTCAGTTGATGTATCATGCATGATAGGATGTTTGCATTAATGGCAGTATACTACTAATATGCATGTGATGGGTAAGTAGCTCATGGTGCTATACAACTCTCCATTGCTACTTATCTAGAATGAAACCTCTTTGCTGACATATTGGATTAGTACACAATCTCAATGTTGTCCTGGTAGAGATGGAAGGCATCTAGAAAGTTTCAATGAGATATGGATGAATGTTGTATTGGCTAAAGTAGTTCCATGATCATATATTTATGCATAAGTGTTTGCCAATATAAATATTCATTATGAAATGTTTCTAACCATACAATTGCATTTGACTTGTAGGAAAGACCGCATACATAATCTCCTACAAGGAAAGAAGAATGAAGACTTGTTCCGAAGAGCAAGTGATGACATTTCAAAATGAAGAATAATATGACGAGTGCAGTGACATCATTGATGTAGAACCTTCTAGCCACCAAGAAGAAAGGAAAGACCAGTTCAAGAAGAGTGATGTCAGAGTGCAGTATTGAGACCTAAAGAAAAGTTCATAGTTCCATCATGCAGTAGATGGAAACATCGTGGGATACAAAGAAAGATTCGTAGCACGAGACTTCTCACAAAAAGAAGGCCTAGACTACGAAAAGACATTTGCAGCCAGTAAGAGTTTAAACACATACATGATTAGCTTGATGAAGATCTTAACCTTTGCTACAAGGTTGGAGATGCAAGTCTATACACTAGATGGTCACATAGAATATTAGTATCATAGGAAGCTACTTGTCACTCCAGTACATAATGTTTTTAGTGCATAGAGCACAGAAGACAGAGGGAGTATGATGCTTCGCTTCAGAGGGAGTGACTACAGAATATATTGAGGTTCGACATGGTACGACAGCATGGGCAGATTACTGATGACTCTAGGATTTACTGAGAGTAAAGTGGATTACAACCTTTGCTTCAAGGTTGAAGGCAAAAGACCAGTGATGCTCCTGTTATGCGTCGATGCATTATTTTCTAGGCATGGAGGTGTGGAAAAGGGAAGTATGTAGTAGAGATCCTGAATAGGTTCAGGGTGATGGAATGCATGACCACACTTATGGCATCGAACCTGAAGCTATTGAGTGATGCTTCATCAGAGTCAGTTGATGCTACAATGTATCGTCAGATGATTGGGTCATTGATATACCTGACGAACATGAGACCAGACATTTGCTTTGCTGTGAACACCTTGAGCCAGTACCTGACAGATCTGAGAAGTGTTCACTAGATGGCTGCAAAGCATATTCTGAGGTACCTGAAGGGTACAATTGATTATGGGCTCAAGTACGATGCGAATCAGAAGATTAACTTGGAGGGTTATGTTGATTCAGATTGGGCAGGTAGTGCCATCGACAGGAAGAGTACTTCAGGATGTTGCTTCAGTATGGGATCAGGTGTGATCTCTTGGTTCAGCAGGAAGCAATCCTGTGTGGCACTAAGTATAGCTGAAGCAGAGTATGTCGCAGCTTGTTCAGCTAGGTGTGAGGCAGTATGGCTGCAGAAGCTACTGTCTGATATATTTGATCTCCAGTTGGATGCTACTTGTATACATTGTGACAACCAGAGTTGCGTGAAGTTGTCAGAGAATCCAGTGTTCCATGACAAGTCGAAGCATATCGAGATCAAGTATCACTATATCAGGGGTATGGTGCAGAGAGGAGTAATGAAGCTCCAGTATGTTGCGACGGAGGAATAGATAGCTGATGTATTGATGAAGCCATTGGCTAGGCTAAAGTTCGAGTACTTCAGAGAGAGACTTGGTGTTCTCCAGATTGAGGTTCCTTCCAAGAGAAAGTGATGAGATCCATAGCCATTCTGACATGGTGAGAGGATTGGTTCCTTCCATGGTCATATGTAAGGGCTGAGCCATTCTGTCATGGTGAGAGGATTTGGTTCCTTCCATGTCAGATATGAGTGCTGACTGCCATTCTGGAAATGGAGGCACCTCGTCAGTTACCAGGAACACTCAATCTGAGACTAAGAGAGTCATTCTGATGAGCAGGTCAGATGTAAGGGCTGAGCCATTCTGTTCATGGCTAAAGGATTAAGTTCCTCCCATGTCAGATGTGAGTGCTGGCCATTCTATTGAGTAGGACAGATGTAAGGGCTACTGCCACTCTCCGGGAGAGTGGAGGCACCTGGTCAGTTACCAGGTAGCTCAGTCTGGGACTGGGGGCCATTCTGACGAGGGTGTAGGATTCAGTTCCTACCAGGTCATATGTAAGTGCATAAATATTCTATCATTGTGAGTAGGATGCGATTCCAGCCTGGGTGAAAGTGTGGAAACATTTCGTCATTGTGAGTAGGATGTGTTCCCTCCTGGATAGAAGTCTTCCATCATTGTGAGGCGGATGCGATTCCAGCCTGGGTGAAAGAGTGGAAACCTTTCATCATTGTGAGCAGGATGTGTTCCCGCCTGGATGGAATTGTGCCTTTCTAACGAGTAGGTCAGATATAAGTGCAGAGCCATTTCATAGGTGGTAGTTGATGTGCTATCATGCTGGTGAATGTGAGTGCTAGGAATTTATAACGAGCAAGTCAGATGTAAGTGCCAGGTGAAGACCTACCTAGTGGCTAGGCCTACAACCAGCATGAAAAAGGGCTTGCTCTATAGAACTTCCTATGATGAGATAGTACACACATGATGATGACCAGAGGAGATCCAAATTGAGCTATGATCCAGATCCAGTTATGATGACTCCGAGAGATCTAGATCGAGTGATGATCCAGATCTAGCAGTGATGATCCAGGTCGAGAGATGATCCAGATCGAGTGATGATCCAGATCCAGTCCAGTGATGATGATCCAGATCGAGTGATGATCCAAATCCAGTGATGATGTTCTATGACGATCCAGATCGAGAGATGATCCAGATATAGTGATGAAGATGAATTGAAGACGAAGATGACTTGAAGACAAAAATGATCCAGTGATACAGAAAAGAAGACCAGCGCTGAAAATTGTGTCGAAAGAATACCTTCCTAGTTAAGAGGGAGTGTTGATGTATTTGTAACTTTGGAATGTATTCTTCTATGTATATTATATATTGTAACCCGATGTTTATTCCAGGATGTTTCTGAGTCATGTTGTCATGCCCGATGTTCTGATCGAGAGGATTAATAATGTAAACAAGTCTTGTCAAGTCATTGTGTAAGTCCCCACAGTTTCGGGGCACTAGGGTTATTATACACTAATTAAGGTGTAGGATCTAGTAAGTAATTGTTAGTTGGGCCGACATGATTTAGTGCACTTCAAGTGAATAGAAGAATATAAATAGAGAGTCAGAGTCTCTCTATTTATCACTTGTACAACACATCACTTACCCCCTCAAGTGTGGCGCACTAGTGAAGAAGGAAATATACTGGGACTAGAAGACTACTGCTGTTGGGAGTGCATCTTACTGTTTTGGGGTCTTACATCTTGTGGTGATTCTATCTTTGAGGAAGTTGTGGGGTTTTCTCCATTTATGGTTTCCCCGATCAAAAACTTTTTGTGTCTCTTGTCTCTTGTGATGTCCTTATGTTTTATTTCTATGCTTGTTATTCTCTCAGTGAAAAGATCCTAGTATAATGCTAGCTTAATGTTGAAAAACTAAAACACAAATGGTAACACAACCACAATATAAGCAGGCACTGCGAATACAGTATAATCAGCCACAATATGTTCAAGCTATGCACTATGTCCAATAGCAACCAAACCCACCGCAACAACAGATGGCCCAACCATAGTTTTAGTAAGGAGGAGTCCGAGAAGGATTCCATAGAGGGTTCAAAGGTCAAGGAGGAAGATTTGGTCGAGGAGGAGGATGAGGTCGTGAATCAATCCAGTGTTACACCTATGGGGTGTTCAAGCATTATCAAAGGGAGTTCCCTCATGCACAGTGTACATACTATGCAGCTAGCGATCATAATGTTGAAAGCTACCCTCAGTTGATTGCAAAATGGCAGGCTGGAAATATTCCTCAGTTACAGAACGTAGCGAATCAAAATTAGCCTGCATTCCAAGTACAAAACCAACCGATAATGCAGAACCAGCTCCCACTGTAGAATCAAACTTAGAACCAACCGATGAATAATCCATTGAATCAGAACCCGCCATTGAACTTGAATCAGGGACTGACAGTTTCCACAATTCAGGATGAGCCACGAATGAAGGATGTCAACATTGGGATCATCACTCACGCTGGTGCAACCATTGGAGATGATGGACCATGGCTGCAAGTTTAGCTCACTAGAAATAAAAATGTTGCATTTGATATTGCAACAGAGAAAGACACCTTATTTAGCACAAAGAATGCAATCGGGAGAAATCCGGGTAAGTTACCAATTGTTGATATGCCATTTTCTTTTGATCCATTTGTAGAGGTAGGACCATCGCAGAAGCATGGTACCTTGCGACAGTTCTTTGAGAGTTGTGTATTGCTGGCAAGGGACTATGATGCCCTTGTCAAGCTTAAGACATTATTGCACCACCCAGATAAGGTAGTGAAGGATTCTGCTATGAATTCTTTGGAAAAAGGGAAGACAGGAAAGGAGATGAGGATGAATATCAATATTGGAGATTATGAGGTTGACTCGGTCATTCTAGATCTTAGATCAAATGTAAACATTCTTACCAAGAAAACCTGGCAATTCATGGGAAAGCCAACATTGGGATGGTCGTCGGTAGAGTTGCGACTAGCAAATCAGGAAAAGGTTCATCCCATTGGTTGCGTTTCAAGCTTGGTTGTCAACATTGAAGGTATGAAAAATCATGCTGAAATTGATGTGATAGAAGTAGTAGAAGAAGGTGGTTCCTATCCCATGCTACTAGGGATTGAATGGGATAATGATAGCATGTCAGTTATCAACTTCAAAAAATGAGTTATGACATTTGAAAACCAGGATGTCAGGGTCTCAAGAGGGACAATGATATATTGAACCTGTAAAGGATGAAGTAAGGATAAGTTGGGATCATTATTATAACATCTCTGAAGATTATATCCATCCTACCTTCGATGGTGAACTTGGCTGGCACAACACAAGTTCTGTGTCCTCTAGCTCTGAGGATGCTCTAGAAAATTGGAAAAATAGGTTGCATGAAGTATCATTCAAGAAATGAGGGTTTATTACATAGTCTCTCTGGCATGTTGCAACTGAGACTGTTGAGTTGCCCATTTATGAAGGACTGTTGGGACTATCATAGTTCTTTCAGGAATTTGAAGAGAAAGTTTTTGAACTGCAAAGGATACTGACTTTCAATGTAGCATGGAATGCTACTCCGGCTCGATGGTGAGTGACACAGAAATAGATGATCCATGACTGGGAACAGTGCTGCAGTTTGATGATGGTGCACTTTGGAGATTTAGAGGTATATCATACTGGGTGATATGACAGATGGAATGATCCCACCAGTCATTTGATCGAGTGTCAGAGTTTATGGACATCATGACCCAGAGATGAATGGGTCCACGCTTTCATTCACACTTTGGAAGAAATGCCGAGATCCTGGTATGTGGCGGCAGAGTTGTACAGGACCATCACCACTTGGGAGGATTTGTCTGTTTGTTTTGCGCAGATGTTTAGTTTTCAGGACATAGAACAAGAGGTATGGAATGCTTTACAAATCATCTATGATGTAATACTCAAGGTCACCCTTGTTGCCTATCCCGTTGATCTACATGCACATTGTTCCATCCAATCCATGATGATCTGCTACAACTTGTCTGGGGAACCTGAATATGATGATGAGTTGCGGAATGCTAATATTCCAGAGTCCGAAGGAAGCCATGATGTTGAAGCCCTTGACATACAGATGGAATCAATGAGTCAGCCACTGAGGATCAAAAAATTCAACATTTGTTCGGTAGAGAACCTGAAATTTGCCAATGTCAGAGACTACTGGGACAAGGAAACTATGGCCAAGATCACATACCTGCTACATGAGTTTCATGACCTTTTTCCAACACGGTTTTTAGAGATGAAGGGAATTTTAGGTGACCTGGGGGAGA
Organism: Pseudotsuga menziesii; assembly: GCA_001517045.1. Classification (NCBI taxonomy): domain Eukaryota; kingdom Viridiplantae; phylum Streptophyta; class Pinopsida; order Pinales; family Pinaceae; genus Pseudotsuga; species Pseudotsuga menziesii. The sequence goes on from LPNX010175474.1 coordinate 244,721, forward strand.
TGAAAATCATGTTGAAACTAGATTCCAAACTAGTGCGATAGAGGCCGTATCAACTAAATCCACAATACAAGGACTGTGTGAAGGCTGATATTGACCATGTGCTTGATGCTAGGATCATTGATCCTATAGAAGAATCCAAGTAGATAAGTCCTATGGTGGTCTAGGATAAAAATATAGGAGAAATACGCATTTGCGTCGAGCTAAGGAAGTTGAATGATGCATGTGTACATGATCCATTCCCAACCCCTTTTACAGACGAAGTTCTTAAAGGTGTAGGAATCCAGGAGATGTATTCTTTCACGAATAGCTTCTCGGGATACCACTAGATCCAGATTGCGAAGGAGGATCACCATAAGACTATATTTGTCACTGAGTGGGGCTTTTTTCAATATACAGTCATGCCGTTTGGGCTGAATAATGCACCAGTTGTATTCTCTCGCGTAGTTGTCGCTGTATTTAAATATTTTATTCAAAAGTTCCTGTAGGTGTATATGGATGACTAGACTATCTATGGACTAATTAGCGACCATCAGGACAACCTACGACTAATGTTAGAAAGGTGTTGCCAACATCAGATCACCCTAAACTCTAAAAAGTGTATTTTTTGTGCACCATTTGGCATGCTACTGGGGCATATAGTCTGCAAAGAAGGTCTGTTGGTTCATCTGACGAAGATCATGCTAATCCTCAGTTTACCACTACTGACTAATGTCAAAATGCTTCATGCCACACTGTGGCATACCGGATACTATCGCAAGTTTATCAAAGGATACACTGCGATTACTACCCCCATGGAGAAACTACTAAAGAAGGATGTATCCTATGAATGGACTCAGGAATGTCAAGGAAGTTTTGACACTTTCAAAGCCATGATGGCCTCTGTGCCCATACTAGTTTTTCCTCATTGGGATAAGGAGTTCTGTGTGCACGTTGATGCTTCTTCTATCATGGTAGGGGTTGTTTTTGCACAACCGGGTGAGGGTGACCTAGATCACCCAATCACATATGCCAGTAGAAATATGTATTTTGTTGAACGAAATTATACAATGACAGAAAGGAAAGGCTTGGTGATGGTTTATGTATTGAAAAATTTCTGGCGCTACTTCTTGGGACGACATTTAGGATTTTCACCGATCATTCTTCTTTGCAATACCTGGTCAATAAGCCTTTATTGGGGGAAAATATTTGTCGATGGATGTTACTCTTCCACTAGTTTGATTTTGAAATAGCTGTGAAGCCATGGCTATTGAACGCTGGCCCAGATCATCTGTCTTGCATCAAGAATAGTGAAGAACCGACCAATATTGATGATGGATTTCTAGATGCGCAACTATTTTGTGTTGACATTGCAGATAATCACTATGCACCAATTATTCAGTTTTTGGCCACTAGTGTCACCCCAGAGCACATGTCGACTAGCCAAAAGAAGCAGCTAGTGGTAAAGGCTTCTCATTTTCAATTAATTGCTGGACAGTTATATAAGCTTGGACCAAATGAAATCTTGCGACGGTGTATTTTACCACATGAGCAGGGTCCCATCCTCAAAGAAGCACATGCAGGAATTGCAGGAGGCCACTATGGAGGTCGGGCTACTGCGCGAAAGGTGTTGCACGTCAGAATATGGTGACCTATATTACATAACGATGCCGTAGACTATGCAAGGAGATGCGATGTCTGCCAGTGTGTCAGTAAACCATCGCGGCGGGATGAGGTGTCGTTGGTACCATAGGTGACTCTGTAACCATTTGATAAATGGGTTGTGGATTTTGTGGGTCCAATTAATCCACCAGGGAAGAGGAATGGTGCGTGATACATCATTATTGCAACCAACTATCTCAGTAGGTGGGAGGAAGCTGCACTAGTAGTGGATTGTACCGCTATGACGGCAATGAGGTTCATCTTTGAAAACATCGTGACACAGTTTGGGTGTCCGAGGATCTTGATTAGTGACTAGGGTAGCCACGTCATCAAATGAACTGTGAAAGAACTAAATAAGGAGTTTTAGGTGCAACATAAGAGGAGTACACCATACCATCCATCAGTGAATGGGACCGTCGAATAATTCAACAAAATATTGGAAACAACGCTAACTAAGGTATGTAACACTAACCGCAATGACTGGGACCTAAAAATTCTAGTGGTGCTATGGGCCTATCGCACTACTTGTAAATGGATAACCATTCAAACACCATTTAAGCTGGTCTATGGGCAAGAGGCAATCATTCCCATGGAGTATATTGTTCCCAGTCTGTGCATTGCTGCAGCGACGGGAATGGATGATGCATAAGCGTTAGAAGAACGAATTCTGTAGTTGATCCAGTTTGAAGAAGACCACATCATTGCTGGCTTCCACCAACATGTTTCAAAGGATTGACAGAAGGCGTGGTATGATCACCACATTAAGAAAAAATAGTTTGCGGAAGGAGATTTGGTGTTGCTATACGACGGTAAGTTCATCAAGCATCTTGGTAAGTTACAAATGCACTGGTTAGGTCCATATCTTGTTCATTCCATTACTTCTGGTGATGTAGTTCATTTACAACAATTAGATGGTGCAGTATTAACGACGCTTGTAAATGGGATTCACCTGAATCCCTATAGGTTGGGGCCAGTGATGCACACTACTTGAGGCACTATAAAAAAAATGAATATTTTAAGTTAGAGCAGCAAGGAGAGCCCCAGGGGAGAGACTGCGCAAGGTTAAAGTTTGTAACGATGACTGGTCGACCACTTGTGATAGTTGTAGGGCTGTGGGTTGGTCAAATCAAGTAATAAATGTAGGTATTTAAAACAATTGGTTGTTAGTGCTCAGTGAAGCAACTTGCATTAATGATTGATCCTACCATTAGAGGAGTAAGATTGCCAATGGATTTGGCATCATTAATACCATATTTAGTAATAATGGTGATAATAGATTTGGAAATGATAAGTTTTGAGTTGGAGGTGGCTATAAAAAGTGCACGGGATGCGGGAGGATGGCATTGTTAAGTTGAGTGAGAAAAGTGTGAAGCCAAGGGAGTATTGTGCAGTGTGGTTGGAGTTGTTAAGTGCATTGTAGTGTTGCGGGTTAGAGTTTTCGAGTGCATTTTAAGGTTTGAGGTGTGAGGCATACTGAGCGACCTCGAAGCCATTGAGATTTCAAGTGAGTACGAGTCCCCTATTTGGACAACGATGATTGAAGAATAAATTATGAGCATGTTAATCGGTTCATCGTCCATTACCAGGCTGAAGTGACAGGTTCAGAGGTCGAGTCCCATGCCATCGCAGAAGAGGCAAACTCACACATCGGCAAGAGTGCAAGAAGAAGGAACTACATAGACTGGTCTGTCTATCTCAGGAGATGTTAAGTCCATGGCACCTCAGGGTGTCTCTGTTCATGACATTTTGGGATATGTCACTCCTACATGTCCAAGAGAAAAGCCGAGGTAGCCGTCAAAGAGTCAGAACTATCCACCAAAACTGTCGCCGCTGCAGGAGGGTATGAAGTGCTCGGTCGACATCATCCTTGCATTGATCATGTTGAAATTTGAAGACCACAACTTTCTATTGCTCAAATATGTTAGGGATTAGCCTTATGAGTCAATCTCGACAGGGCCTGGTGCCCCAATTTGGTGGATTCCTCAACCCTAGGTGAGTGGGTTAGATCAATCTGGATTGTTGGGGCTCATCAATATGCCTCATTTTGGGCGATTGAATGAACCCCATGTGCGCGTGAAGCAACTATTGGCTTGTTTTCATGTAGGGATGCTTTGGTTGAATATGTTGATCCCTGTTATAGTATATTTGATCGCAAGCATCACAGGCTTGTTGAAGGTCGGGGAAGATCTTGTGTAGTATATCCATGGGAGGGATACTGACAAAAGGATTGACAAGCAACTGAAGGAGTGATTTGGATTACAAGATGATGGTTGTGCTTATCGCATCGATAGCATTAACTCATAGGTGGTGTGCATTGGTGCAAGGATTCTGGCAAGCAAGGTCATTCGGGGAAACTGACCAGTCCAATGCAATTCGGGTGTTGTCTCCTCTTCCGAGAAGTGTACTGAGGGGGTGCAAATGAATTGGTCTCTATCTCTACTAAGTCAGTTGCTAGAAGACGTGCTTGCTACTTAGGCTAGGTGGTCATTTTCTTATAGTTGGTTATTGATCTTTATTGCACTAGTTTCCTGGATGGAATCGGAAGACTACAGACCGATGATAGTTGATGCGACAAAGGTGTGCCGAGGTGCAAGGTATAAAAAATTATGGTGGGTTGAAGAACCTAGTCGACAGATGCACTGTTCCATTCAATTTTGGGTTTATTAGGAGGCATTGCAAGCTGCAGCCATTGTCATTCCCCGAGTCTCTCATTATGCCGCGACCAAGTATTAGCGGATCATTCGGTTTTCCATTGGGCCCCACTCTATCTATATTCATGCGTGAAAAGACCTCGATCGACAATGGATACCTTTTCCTTACAAAGTCACGACATAAAAATTTCATGCCATTGTCCAAGAGTGGTTGATAGAGTGGTGAAATCCAGTGAGTCAGGAGGAATTGTCTAAAGAGCAGCCACTGGATGCCCTAGAAGAGCCTGCCGAGAAGGAGTTGAGCACTCATGACTCTAACAACAAGTCATCAACGGACCTTGAGGATGCAGCACAGAGCATGCGGGAGGAGACTCACACCAAATGGTGCTAGGAATTAGAGGTAGGTAGTGGTACCAGGTCAGGGATGGAGGACCAACTACAGTGGCTTATCAAAGCAGTCACTAACTCATTTATGGATGCAACAAAGGCGATCTGAGAGTCAAACCATGAAGAATTTGGTGTGGTAAGAGATTGATTAGATTCAATTTTTGGTATTGTTTCTAGGAATATATCTATGAGACCCATGATGCAGGAAATCTTGTTGATTAGCACTAAGACCTCAGCCAGGAATGTGCAAGTTCCCCTTACTACGATTGATGCAAGAAATGAGGAAGTTCACAAGTTGCTGTGACTGATCTAAAATGTGGCTTTGGACCTGAACAAGTTGTCCGCTATGGCATTAGTGGAGTTGTAGCATGTTTCTACCCTGGAATTGGTGGAACAATAGAAAGAAATAACTGACGGCTATGTCCAGTCATAGAGCATCATAGAGAAGCTACAAAAATAGGCAGATGAGCTACATCAGGTTTGGGTGCAGCTGGTAGAAGAAAAAGTTGAAGAGATCGACACCTTGAAGGTGACACAAGATGAGATGCAGTGAAAGGTAGATGAAGTGTTAGGAACCCATGTCAAACCCTCTCTTTACTATGTTAGTATATTTTTGTTGGACGCATATGCTTTGTAAGTCGTCCCATAGTAATTGTTGATCCATAGTTTGTGTTATTGTTGTGAGGCGCATATGCTTTATAAGCCGCCTGTAGTATTTGTTGATCCATAGTTTATATTGGCCCATGGTTTTGACCCATAGTATTGGTGCCTATTTTTGGTATATAAGTGTGTGTTGAGGCCAAGGAAGGCACCATGAAGTTATTTTGTATTGAGCTTGCTCAAAGGAGGTTTTCCCCTCGAAGTGGCTTGTGATTAATATAAAAGTGATTCTGAGTTCTGCTGCTATATCGTGTGTTTTGATTACTTGTTTGCTGCAGGTTCCTCACATCTGGTATCAGAGCACTTTCCTTGGCACACGTGGGAAATTGTTTTTTTGGGCGGCGACTTTCAGATCAATTTATGAAATTTTTTACACAAAATCAGAAGAAACATATTGCATATATGAATTCCTATTTCAAAAATACACAGTTTCAAAAAAAAAACATCTCATTTGGAGTTCTAAAAGTGGAGATATCGCGGATTTAAAATCCTCAATTTTTCAGAATTTCGGTGACGGCCGCGGAAATTGCGGCGTGCAAATCTTCTGACCGAGTGCTCAGATTTCTATTCTGATTTCATATGTAGAAGCAGAGTGGTTGTTCTAGTTCCAAAAAAATGCTATAATAGTGATTCTAAGCAATATAGCTCCAGTTTTTGAACATTGGGTGGAATTTCTGCCCAAATTTTTTCTGTTGCAAGTTCGGATCTGGGAATAATCCCTCTCCGCTTAACTGTGGGAAGTAATTGGGAATAAGCCCTAAAACTCATTATGAGGAGTACCACAGGAACCCCAAAGTAGATGGCCCATTGAGAGGACCTGCCAGCGAAAAGGGAAACGACCCCCCCTGATTGACTAGTTCCCACCCGTGAGGTAAACCAAGAGCTGTCGTTTGTGGCCAAGCGGTTATCAGTTTTACCTAATCCATGGAGTGAGGGGTACTACCCCAATACGCAAGCCGTCAGACAGCATTGGTGGCCGAGTGAATCCCTTGAACCGATAGGAAGCCGCACATACCTGGGGTCCATATCTATTTTTAGTTGCACAATTGCAGATTTCCGCTGTCCAGAACTATTTCCGGTCAGTTCCGTGCCATTGTAGATCCATCTGTTGCTGCTCACTTCCACACTGTTGCAGATCCCTTCCTGAAAAATCTCTTGCTTATGGTTGTCACCTGCACAGGAGCAAAAATCATGGAGGAAGCACTTGCAGCCATCCAAGCCAAACTCCAGGAACTAGATGAAAAATTTCTCGGTCTCCAGCTTGAGCATTCAGCTATGAACACCAGACGACATTCCGAGTCTTCATCAACCAATGGGTTCTCTTCTTCCAACAATTTTCGCGGTCCAAAGCTATATTTTCCGCGCTTCAATGGTATTGATCCGACTGGATGGATCTATCGTGCAGAACAGTATTTCAGCCTTCATAATACTTTTGATGCCCACCAAGTTCCACTTGCCTCCTTTCATTTGGAACAGGAAGCTCTTCAATGGTATCGTTGGTACATCAAGGCTCATGAAGAGCCAAAATGGCCTGCTTTTTGCCAGCTCCTTTTGCATCGATTTGGTCCGAGTGCTTTTGATGACTTCACAGGAGCTCTCACTAAACTTCGCCAAACTGGCACTGTGAAAGAGTATCAAACTGAATTTGAGAAACTAGCTAATCACACTGAAGGATTACCTGATGACTTCTACCGGAGTTGTTTTATCAGTGGTCTAAAGGATGTAATTCGCTCTGAGGTCAAAATGTTCAGTCCCAACACAATGATGGAAGCCCTGGGGTTGGATAAGTTGGCAGAAGATAAGATGGCAGCCCAACAACGCTCCAAATCCTCTTTTGTTCCCTTCCGCAATATGGGTTCTCAACGACCTCCCATTCCGCCAGCTCCTCGCTCACCTCCAATCA
>LPNX010175474.1:252112-414648 GCA_001517045.1 Pseudotsuga menziesii
GGGGACATCGACGTGTTCAACAAAAGATCTATCTCTTGGATGTGGATTCTCCACCTGCCTCTAAAATTGGTGAAGAAGTTGCCGATGTAATGGATGCTCCGGTTGACACTCAGGAGCCGCCTACTGACCCTCCATCTCAGGACGACCAACCCGAGATATCCCTCCATGCTTTAGCTGGAGTCACTGCCCCTGAAACAATGTAGGTACGTGGTTACTTCAAGAAGCTTCCTCTTACAATACTCATTGATTCTGGCAGCACTCATAATTTAATTGACCCTCGGATCGCCAAACAAGCTGATTGTTTTATCCATCCTTGCTCCAACTTTGAAGTCATGGTTGCCAATGGGGGCACCTTACTTTGCAAAGGGAAGTGTCGTAATGTGCATATCTCTATGGGAGATTATAACCTCCACTCTGACATGTTTGCCTTGACCTTAGGCGGATGTGATGTGGTTTTGGGTGCTCAATGGCTGCGCAAAATTGGTCCCATATTATGGGATTTTGCTGAACTTTGGATGCAGTTCTCCCTCGATGGACACAAAGACACATTGAAGGGATTACAACCAGGGTCTCTCAGCATCATCAATTCACATCGCCTAGAAAAACTCCTTAAGAAGAGTTCCCATGGTGTCATTGCTCAGCTCCATTCCCTTCAAATGCAACCTTCAGCGGCCCCCACTACTCCTTTGGATCTCCAACAAATTCTGGATCGCTATATAGGTGTTTTTGCTGAACCAGTGGGACTTCCACCTTCATGACCAGAGGACCATTGTATTCAGCTCCTCCCTGGTAGCATTCCTCCCAACATCAGGCCCTATTTGCGGAAATTCATTCTGGTATTTTTTGATGATATCCTCTCTACAGTAAAACATGGGTTGAACATCTCCAGCATCTGGCTCTTGTAATGCCACTTTTCTCTGATCATCATCTCCATGCCAAAAAGTATAAATGTGTTTTTGGACAAAAGGAAGTTGAGTATCTCGGGCACATTATCTCAGCACAAGGGGTTCATGTGGATCCTGCCAAAATCACTGCCATGAACAATTGGCCACCTCCTAAGACACTCTAGAGCCTTCGTGGTTTTTTTCCGGTTGACTGGCTACTACCGCAATTTTTTCAAGGATTATGGGACGCTTGCAGCTCCATTAACTGCGCTATTGAAAAATGATGCTTTTACATGGACACATGTTCCTGAGCGTGCATTTGACAAGCTGAAACAAGCTATGTGTACTACACCCGTTCTAGCTATGCCCACTTTTTCCAAGCCCTTCACTATTGAGAGTGATGCTTGCGGCAATGGACTTGGTGTTGTTCTCCTTCAAGATGAACACCCCATTGCGTTCACTCGTGAAGCCCTTTTCGGTAATAATTTAGCTGCCTCTACATATGAGAAGGAAATGATGGCCATTTTGCATGCAGTACAAAAGTGGCGACCCTACCTCTCAGGTACTCATTTCTGCATCCAGACTGATCACCAGAGTCTGAAATATTTCCTAGAACAGCGTGTATCCTCCCCAGCACAACTGAAATGGGCTAGCAACCTCATGGGTTATGACTATGAGATCACTTATAAGAATTGTAAGGCCAATCTTGTGACGGATGCCCTTTCTCACACATTTGATGACCAAGGTTCTCTTTCCGCTATTTCTATGCCTGTTCCAAATTGGTTGCAATCGGTTCAGCGGGGTTATGTCAATGACTCTTCATTATCTCACATCATCCAACACTTGGACAACAATCCTTCTGTTGTTCCACATTACTCTGGGGATGGTGCTTCACTGCGATACAAGGGTCGTCTGGTGCTTCCCCAGAACACAACTCTTCAACAAGCTATCTTCTATGAACTCCATGCTTCTCCGTCAGCAGAGCACTCTGGTTTTCTCAAAATGTATGAACGGGCACGGCGCAACTTATTTTGGCAGGGCATGAAAAGGACAATTCAACAGATGGTGGTTGACAGTGATACCTGCCAGTGCAATAAGGGTGAAACAACACCCCTTTCGGGATTTCTCGAGCCCTTTCCCATACCTCCCCGGATATGGACAGATATTTCTATGGATTTCATTAACGGGCTCCCTAAATCTAGAGGGAAGACTGTGATTTTGGTTGTGGTTCATCGCCTCTCCAAATATCGTCATTTTTGTGCTCTCAGCCATCCCTATACAGTCTCTTCCATTGCTCAAATTTTCCTGGACCAGATCTTTTGTCTTCATGGAATGCCTTCTTCCATTGTCTCGGATCATGGTGCAACTTTCACCAGTCATTTTTGGACAGAACTCTTTCACCACACTGGCACCAAACTGAAGATGTGTTCAGGTTATCACCCCCAAATGGATGGTCAGACTGGAATTATCAATAAATGCTTGGAACCTTATCTTCGTTGCTTCTCCTCTGAGCAACAACATCAGTGGGCAAAGTGGCTCCCTCTCGCTGAATGGTGGTACAATACCTCTTACCGCACTGCCTCTAAAATGACTCCATATGAAGCAGTTTATGTTCAGGCACCACCATTTCTTCTTCCTTACACCCCCAGCAGTTCTCCAGTTCAGGCAGTTGACGCGTTCCTTCGCATTTTGCCCGAAAACCTTCACATGGTAGGAAATCGCATGAAGAAACAAGCTGATCAGCACCGTTCTGAGTGCACTTTTGAAGCTGGTGATATGGTTTTTCTTCATCTCCAGCCTTACAAGCAATCCTCACTCAAACTCAAAGGGCGTCATCAGCTTGCTCCAAAGTTCTATGGGCCATATAGGATTTTTCAGAATATTGGGTCTGTTGCTTCTAAATTGGAACTTCCACCTTCTTCCCACATTCATCCAGTATTTCATGTCTCTTGTCTAAAGAAAGTTCTTGGCACCAACATCAAAGGCCAAACTATTTTACCATAATTGGATAATGCAGGATCCATCTTTTTGGAGCCGAAGGCTGTCCTCAATAAGCGCACTCATTAGCTTCGCTCTCACTCTATCACAGAGGTCTTAATTCAATGGCACGGAATGCAGCCGGAGGATGCTACATGGGAACCACTCCTCCAGATACAGCGACAATTTCCACATCTAAAGCTTTGAGGACAAAGCTTTTTCTAAGGGGGAGGGGATGTTAGGAACCCATGTCAATCCCTCTCTTTACTATGTTAGTATATTGTTGTTGGACGCATATGCTTTGTAAGTCATCCCATAGTAATTGTTGATCCATAATTTGTGTTATTTTTGTGAGGCGCATATGCTTTGTAAGCCGCCTGTAGTATTTGTTGATCCATAGTTTATATTGGCCCATGGTTTTGACCCATAGTATTGGCGCCCATAGTTTATATTGGCCCATGGTTTTGACCCATAGTATTTGCGCCTATTTTTGGTATATAAGTCTGTGTTGAGGCCAAGGAAAGCACCATGAAGTTATTTTGTATTGAGCTTGCTCAAAGGAGGTTGCCCCCTCGAAGTGGCTTGCAATTAATATAAAAGTGATTCTGAGTTCTGCTACTATATCATGTGTTTTGATTACTTGTTTGCTGTAGGTTCCTCACATGAAGAGATTGTGGAGCTGAAAAAGGTACAAGACCATCTAATTTTTGAATAGGTGCAGATGTGTGCCAAGTGTGGTGAATTCGAGCAGGCTATTTTTGAATCCTGTCAGCACATTTTGAGAACACAACCGAACTCACCCTAGTCAAAAAGGCCAAATGATTGGGGAAAAATATTGTTCAACTTCAGGATACCAACCTGATGCTCAATTCCCTGGTACAACCTACGACACTATTGGAGAAGGCTGCAGAAAGGAAAGCCTCCATTGAAGACATCGCAACGCAGTTCAAAAGCATGGAGCAAGAGGCCAAACCATTATAAAAGCGACAACACAGTTTTGGCAGAGCTATGTCTAGGAAGAGCAGATTGATCAGCTGTCTGGGCAGGGTAAAACTTGTCCGAGCCGATGCTCAGGGAGATTGTGCTAGTTGGGCATCAATAGAGTGAGAATCCCTATTGATGAGGCTTTGTTGGTGGGTTTCACCAACAGGGTTGATCCTCCATCAGAAAGTGAAAGATAGTGTTTGTTTATAGGAGGAAATTCGACCAAAGGATTGTTATAGAGAGAGTAATATTCTCTAATTTCGGCAGTTGAAGTAGTTTCCATACGAGCATCGACTGAAGTTGGGAATTCCATGGTTTCACCTTCTTGTCCTTCCACGGCTGGAGGAGAGTCAGGTGGAAAACCCTGCAATATACGGGAATGACGCCTCATAAATTTCTCAGCCAAGGTGGTGGCTGAAGTTTTCTATTCTAGGTCAAAAAGAGGAAAGTCACACATAAACACACCTACGCAAGATAAAGGTTGCAAGCAGACTTAAGTGATCAGATGAGCTCAAAATAGTTGGTCTCTCACCAAGATTTTCAAGAAGGTGCAACTGGCTATATACCATGGGGGTACATGCATAGTAGTCTCCTCGAATGTTGTTTTCTGTGTATTTCTCCAAACAAGATGGCCAAAGCATTTTTCTGAGTTGGATAAGGAATCCTAGTAGTGTCTCCCGATATACTCAAGGTACATGGTAGCTCAAATTTGTAGTAGTGTTTTCTAATGCAAAAATTTCCACAAGGGACCTTCCTATATACAATTGAGTACATGAAGTACCTTTCTATATACCTCAAGGGTACGTGGAAGGCCGGTCGATATACCAATGGTACGTGGAAGAACCGTGCAGGTCCTGGGTTGTAGTGCGGGAAAAGAATGACAGCTCCTACGTTTTATGACATCGAAACATGTCACTAACCTATCACTCAACTTTATATACAAATTTCAACCTAAAGCTACCGTTTATTTTAACTGAATGATTAGTGAATTTTTGTGAGGTGTTGTCTCCAATAATGCAAATTAATCTATATCTAAATTCACTTTTTAACTTCATTGAGAACTAACTAAGGGAAGGAAGAGACCATTTTTTATTTTTTCCTTTCAAAAAACATAAAATTGAATGCCACTTTCAACAACTTGAAAAGAAAGACCAACAAGAAATAAAAAAACTTTTCCAAACACAAATTTTTCTTCAACACACAATGTAAATCTATGAATGAGGAAAGAAAAAAAAGCCTCTAATGTGCATACAAAACTAACTTTCTCTATAATGCAAAAATACCTATACATCTAAATCACTTATGGAAAGGAAAATGGAACTTTCTCAAGAATAAACAAGACAAAATAATAAAATTCTTTTTGTATTTTTTGGAAAATGAAAGGCACACAAGCTTAAAGCAAAACTGATTCAGAAAGAGACTATATGTTTCTTGTCAAAAAATAAAATTTTGATAGAATAACCACTTTACTAAAATCCAAAACTGAACTTTTTTCCACTTTTTGTTGGTTAAACCCACCAACAAAGCCTCATCGACAGGGGTTCCCACTTTGTCGGTGCCCAACCATCATGATCTACCTGAGCATTGGCCCAAAAAGGTTAGACCCTACCCAGCAACACCCGCAAAGCAGATGAAGTCTCACCTGAGATGTCGATAGAGAGCTGTCGAAACCAAGTTTCTGGCAGTAAGAAGGAAGGATTGGGCATCAGCGACTCAACATATTAATAATTAGATACTTCAGAGATAGTTAATTAGAATCATAAAATTCATCACATATCTATCAGTATAAATAACATATCACTAACAGATTGCATTATTCACTTATTCATCACAGTGGTTTCATTCAATCATACAACATCCATCATTGACATCGCAACACATAAAGACAGAAAAGAAATAAGAGACAAGATCAATTTAGGGAAACATCCATCATGTCATATTAATTCTGCACAATAGATCCACATCATACAGTACTTCTTGATAGCTGGAGACTGATCACAACCCAAAATTCAAGAATTGGTTGACACAGACAGAGCCAAAACTCCACAAGAACAAAATGAAGCAAAAAGCTCACAATCAGATCAAAAAAATGGATTGATCGATTGAGCTTTCACCTCAATGATCTACCATAATAATAACCCTTACAATTTCAATTCTAAATCTATATATAGGATTGCGCCTTTACATCCAAGGTCTACTTCTAACTAACTTCTAACAAACTAGTGACGTATATCCACAAAATGTGGTCAATTGGTACAAAATTACATAAGAAATTCCAACAACTGTTATTCCTCCTTCTATTGTGCTTATTTGGTCCTATGCTATGTTGAGTGAGCTTGTGTAGCCTATGCAATGCTGTGCAACTCACTTACCCAAACCCCTGCCAACAGGCCCCCAACACAGTATTTTGGCTCTTCCTCGAGCCACGTCAGGTAGACAGGGTGTACTCCCTCATCTTGGTCTTGAAGTCCTTGAACTATTGCAATATATATCGAACTTGGAGGTGGACTTGTTCAGCTATGTCCCAATAATTTAGCAAGTCTCGCTTCAGTGGGTGCACCTCCTTGGACTTGCTATCCACCATCTTCCTGCCTTCTTGTACCACGTGCAGCACAGCGACTACTTTAACAGCCAACTACCCACCAATGTCCTGGAATTTATCCAGCTGGGTGTTGCACTTGCACTAATGTTCTTGGGATATGATGGCTTGCTACTGTAGGTCCTTCAACTCTTCAAAGTGCATGATTTGAATCATGAGAGTCATCAATTTTAGTGACATCTTTAGCATCGTCAACTAAGCTTCGGCTTCCCACACTTGCTTGGTAAATTGGTCTAGTTGGTCATCATGGATGACACTTTGCTAGAACTGTGTCATTGCCTCAGTAATAATCTTTGCTTCCTGCTCCATAGATTCAAACTATGCCACTATCTCTTCAATAGTATTTTTCTGCTCGATAATCTACTCAGCCGTCGTCTCGGGGTAAACAAGGGAATTCAATAGTTTGTTGGTCAATTAGAGCTAGGAAGTAACTTCCCCAAGTCGCTTGGCCTTGGAAAATGTAGTGAGTTCCATCATGATTTCATAGATATGTTGACAGGCGTCTTCAACATCTTTCTCATCTGCACTGCAATTGGCATAGAGTTGTGCTCTCTCGACAATGAGGTAGTCTTTATCCTTATTCAACTCAGTGATTTCTTCGGAGCCTTTCCACTGTAGCTCTTCCTACACTTGCTTGAATGTGGAAATATCCTTCACCTTTTCTTCTGTAAGCTGTTGTTTGACCTACCATAGTGCATCAGCTTCTTCCTATATCTTCTTAGCTGTGTCCTACGACTGCACGTACCCATCGCTGAGCTCTTTCTTCTTGTCAGCTAACTCCTAGCCGGCACCCTGCTGCAGCTGACTAGAACCTGAGTAGGTAACTCGTTGATATCAAAAGAAATGATGTGTAATGACTCCAATAATGAGTTCACTTTTATACTTCCTGCATTGATTGCAGTCGAGGGAACTTGAACGTTCATATACTGTGGCTCGGTGCTAATTGCCAGGAATTCCTGCATCACATCCCTCTCTGGTGTCATTTTTTAAACAACAACGTAAATATAATATAACTTATCTCTTACCACATCGAATACTTCTTGGTTGGAATGACGCGTGGCTTGCACCGTGGCCTCGGATGAGTCTGTGACAACCTTGATGATCCATTGCAGTTGGATCTCCATCATAGAGTGGGAGTTGCTTCCCACGTCGAATTCCATGTGCCTTTTGATTCATGCCTCTTCCAAGATGCCCTATGATTCTGGATTAGTTTCTGTCAATGAATCTTTATCGGAGTCGTGAATACTTTTCCCTTCTTTGATAGGCTCGTCAGTGGCATCTATTGGTGGCCCCGTTGATATCTCCTCCATGCTCACAAGTTCACGCCATTCAACCGACCACTCTTGAATGATCGCATCTAATTCTTCATCTATGATTTTTTCAGCCATAGGCATCCATTGCTTATCAGGGTCCTATTGCACCTGTATATAAATAGAATGAGGCTTCATAGCAATCCAAAGGATCCTCTGATATTTGGATGCGGAGGCATTGGATAGCCGAGGAACTTTGATGGTTGTGGCTTGTAGCGCTTCCCAATAGAACCAAAAATGGCTCGTACAGTCTATCTGTCGACTGGACTTAGTGACCCACTATAGGTTCTGATACTATGCACCTTTTCACACCTTCACAGTAGTGACTGACATCGGCTAGTAGTCCTCTGTCTCCATCCATCTGACTAATGTAAAGAGAATTAACAACCAATGGTGGGAAAAAGGTTGTTCCCCGGCCTGACCGATGAAAACATCTTCTAGCAACTGGTTTAATAGAAATAAAGACCATTTTATCTGTACACCCTTGGCGCATTTTTTTGCACACGCAACTATGCACAAATTCCATTGGATGGGCCTATTCTTCCTGATGATATTGCTAGCCAAAATGCACGCCACGATATGCACTACTCGCTCAGTAATATTGTTGATGCGAAAGACGCAACCATCATGCTGCAATCTAAATCTCTCCTTCAACTGCTGGGAAATATTTGTGTGATTGTGCCACCCTCTAAAATACTGCACCGGATCTTCCTCGGCCTTTGGTAATCCCATAATTTCTGAATTTAGGTTGAGCCTGACCGAAATAAGGTCATTCAATCATAGGGTCCCACCATCAAAGCATGCCAATAGTTTTTTGATGCATGTGTGTTCTTCATTCAATCACCCAAAATAAGGCATGTTAATGAGCCCCAACAACCTATACTTGTCCAAGCCCTGTGCCCATGGTTGAGGAATCCGTAGGATAGGTGCATCGAGCACTGTAGGTATCAACTGATAAGGTTCATTTGCTACATCCTTTAGCAACCACAAATCATGGTATTCATACTTCATGTTGACCAAGGCATGTATGATGTCCACCAAGCGATTCATCCCTTCTTATATGGCGACAACTTCAGCGGATACTTCTAATTCTTGTTGAGATTCTTTAGCTTCACCCCAGGTCGCGTTGGAGTGACATATCCAAGGATATCATTAATAGAGATGCCCCTAGGCACTACAGACTTGATAGCTCTTGAGCTTGATGTTCTGGTCTATGCAGTTCCCTCCCCTTGTGCCCTAGCAAAAGTGCACATGTGTCTCTTCTGCGGCAATGTGGAACTGGGCTTCTGTGCCTTCCACTTCCCTATAGGTATCAAATAGGATCCAATTGGAATGCTCATGAATTCCTCTTCGATTGTTGTGGGCCAAATGGGGGATTCCTACTCGCCCAAAATCTCGACTATGTCGAGATTTCTCTGCATGTTGCACACTGCAAAACTCTCAATGCGAACGAATACACTTCAATTTCACTCCTTTCATATCGCTTGAAATGCTACTACTAAATTGAGATCAAGACTTCACTCAATTTAACTAAACAATGCCTTGCACCCGCATCTCGCGCCTTCTTATAGCCAATTACCGATCCAATCTCATCATTTCTAAATCTACCATGTCCATCATTACCAAATCTGGCATTAATGACCCCAAATCCACCGGTAATCCCATATCACTAACGATCGGATCAATCATAAATGTGCATCGCTTCACCAAGCTCGGGCAGTTAACTGCTTTACTACTATCTGTATTTATTGCTGATTTGACCAACTCACATCCCTTGGACTGTCATAGGTGGTCTCTCTGCAATGGAACCATTTGTTGGAGAAACCCACCAACAAAGCCTCGTCGCCAGGGGTTCCCACTCTGTCGATGCCCAACCAGCGCAATATCCCTACACACTAGCCCATACAGGTTTGACCCTGCTTGGAAACACCCACAGAGTGGATGAAGTCTCACCCGAGATGTCGAGGAAGAGCTATTGGAACAAAGTTTTCATTAGTAAGAAATAAGGATAGGGAATCAGCGACTCAACAACATAATCATTAGATACATCAAAGATAGTTAATTAGAATCACAACATTGATCATAGATCTATCATCATAACTGACAAATCACTAACAGATTGCATCATTCACTTATTCATCAGAGCAGTTTCATTCATTCATACAACATCCATCATTGACATCGAAGCACATAAATATAGAAAATAAATAAGAGACAATATCAATTTACAGAAACATCTGTCATGTCATATTACTTCTACGCAACAGATCCACATCATACAATACCTCTCCATAGCAGGAGACTGATCACAACCCAATACTCAAGAACTGGTCGACATAGACAGAGTCAAAACTACTTAAGAACAAAATGAAGCGACAAGATCACAATCAGATCATAAAAATGGATTGATCGATTGATATTTCAGCTCAATGATTTTCTATAATAATACCCCTGACAATTGCGATTCTAAATCTATATATAGGCTTGCTCATTTACATCCAAGGTTCACTTCTAACTAACTTCTAACAAACTAGTGACCTATATCCACAAAATGTGGTCAAACGGTACAAAATTGCATAAGAAATTCCAAAAACGGTTAATTCATCCATCTATCACATTGATTTGGTCCTACATGGTGTCACGTGAGCTTGTGCAACCTCCGCAGTGCTGTGCAACTCACTTACCCAAACCCCTTCCAACACTTTTCCTTTTTAACAATGAAGAAAATAAAGGTTTGGAACTGAGCTCAAAAAGAGAATTAGATTCGCAAAAACCACCAAACTCGGGAAACAAGCAAACAAGCAGAACACACAAGAAATTTCAGAGAAATAAGCAATCTAAAAACATTAAAGGATACTTTTCAAAAGCAGTTAAAAAATTCTTACAGGAAGTTTGAAGTCCTACCTCGGTGCACTAAAGGGCACTGCACCAAAGCGTTGTAAGTCAGATCGGCACACTTAAGCTTCTAAAGGAATGCATTGTCGGTGCTCTGTCAATTCTGGAGAAAGGCGTTGTCGGCGCTCTGTCAATTCTAGAGAAAGGTGTTGTTGGCTCTCCTGATGGAGAAGAAAATGTGCCATGGAGAGGTCGGTGCTCTGTCAGCCAAGGGTGGGTGTTTCGGTCGGTGAATACACTAAAAAAATTAAGGATCTACAGGAGAAACCAGAAAACGGTTTGAGTTGAATTGTAAAGAGTGAACACCACTCCCAGAACATAGGAAATAAATTAGAAAAGTAAGATGAATGGATTACCTTATCAACGGAAATGACTAAAAGGAGAGAGAATAACCTTCATAGGTGGAATGGTTACCAAAGTTTATAGATCTGACTATATTTGCACCAGATATGACTGGATCTACCCCAGATCTGATCGGATTAGAGTCCCCGGTATGGTCTCCAATTTTGTTATCAGGAATTATGCAATCAATGCGGACACTATTTGTTCCTATACCCTGCAATGTACAAGTGTAGAACAAAAGAGCATATCAGTATATCCTTTCCTTAAGTATTTAATTAACAACATGAAAGACCATCATACCTCAAATCTAAATCTCTTTGTCCTTGCTCTAGAATTTCTTTGCAATACAATATCAAATACCTGTAAAACGGATCAAGAGACAAACATACAAACTGAGAGTATCATGATAAAATAATCACTCATATCAATGATCAAGGAGTCTGATAATATTCAATTGAAATTAACAACACATCAAATATAGGAAAGGGGAACACTTTTGTATTAATTATGAAAGTGAGAGAAGTACAACCAATCCTTGATGTTGATGGCTTCGATCTCTACGATCCTCTACAATTATGAACATATCTCCACATAAAATCTAGCTCTATCTTTCCTCTAATTCAGAGTTCAATCCAATAGCATAAGGGTACTTTTCTTGGCTTCCTCCACTCACACCATGAAGGCTTCATTTATAGGCCCAAAACACTTTAGATTGACTTGGAAAATGGGTAGGATGTGATTCTAGTAGGTGGGGGAAGCGAATGCCACCTCTCCCAAGCATGTAGGAACTGAATCAATGGAGGCTTCCATACAGAAGCTTCCATAACCTTCTTTTTTCCTCTTTTTGGACCATCGATGCTCCTGGAAGAAAGGGCATGTGCACTGACCTAACTTTCTATCAAAGAAAGGGGGAATCAATGCTCTTTAATCCACAATAGGTAGAACCATCGGCAATTTGTGTAAAAGGGAGAAAGGATCTTACCCTCCAAGATATGGGAAAAAAGAAGCCAAATCATCTCACGTCAAGCCCTCCAGAAGGAAAATGGACAATGTGGAATTTCTAGGTGTAACATACTCCCAGCACAATTGATGATGCATCCACATGAACATGGAATTCCTTTTTCCAATCTGGAAAAACTAATATTGGTGCTATATAAATCTTTGTATTTAATGCGTCAAAACTTCCCTGACACTCGTAGTTCCATTCGAAATTTGCATCCTTCTTCAGTAGCTTCTCCATATGTGTTGTGATCATGACATATCCTCTGATGAACTTGTGATAGTATCTTGTATGGCCTAATGTCTCTCTAAGTTTTTTCATGTTCATGGTGTCACGTCCCCGTCCCTTAACCGGCGAAGAGGACGCGACGGACATATCAACACAACCGGGCAAATGGCCCCATGAACATTGACAGAAATCAAATGCTGAAAACAAAAGCCTAAACAACAGGCATAATTCATCATACAAGGATGCACAGTCCTTCAAACAATCAGCGAAAGCAAACATGGACATTTCCAGCATTAATCATCAATATAAATTACAGAGATGCAGTAAACAGCAGCACTTATCTTTTGATGGAGAATTCACCCGCAACCAGCTACGTCGCTGCAACGTTCCACCCAACCATAGGCCAGCTTGCTCATCAATCTCTCAGCAACGCTGCCACCCCCGAGCTGGGCATGATTCCTCCGGAATAAGGGTCAGTTGCAGGCTTATACATAGCCAAGGGGGACATAAACAACAAACCAATCACAGCTGGGTTTCACAGGCTATCAACCAACAAGCCAAGCCATCCCAGTCCAATGGACTAACCACTGCATACCAGCAGCAAAACAATTCCCTTCACAACCCTGTGAAGAAGCAAAATGACCGATGACAGTCCCAACCGAAAGGTGAGACACAGCTCCAGCCTATAAGGCAACCTAGAGAAGGTTTTGGCCCTAACGTGGCCAAAACAACTCAGCAATAGCGTCCAATTTCACAATAGAAACAACACAATCCCAAACGAAGGATAAGCAAACCCCCAACATGGACAGAGGTGTACACAACCAACAAATTGGAATTCCACAGTGGCCCAAATCGAATTTGGACACCACAGCTAACACAAATTCGTGGGGAAGACAACAGCCCCAAAACATTAACCGTGAGCACGCCTCTCACATGGGAAATCGACCCAAACAGGCTATGCGTGAAGAAAACTTGCACCCAACAGCCAAATGCACGGGAAAGACATACCCAATTTCTGCGTGAGGAAAAACGAATCCATTTTTGGCCGTGGATGTACCACTAATAGGAAGGATGCGAATTTACAGTTCGTGGGTGCTCAGCAACTCGTGGGGGAGAGGAAGAAAACCTGCGTGAGACCAAAAATGCCCCAAAACCTGTGCGTGAGAAGCCCACAGACCAAAATCGTGGTGAGAGTGTAAACTGACCAGGGATGGGTGCGTGAGGGAGAAGAATGGACAGACATGGGTGGAGTGGGCAAATGGGTAAGGCTGACATCCTGCCACAACCACCACCACTTCAGCAATAACTCCCCCAACCACCAGCTGAAGCATTAAAGAGGTTGACAAACAACAAAGGTGGCAAAACAACAAGGCAATAAAACATGGGTTTTTCCCATAACCAAGGTTTGACATCCCCCACCCCTTATCCTTTGGAACCATGCCCTTTTCATTTAACGTTGCACTGCCGTAGCTGGTTGTGGTTTAATTAATTGATGTGTGGGTTTACATGACGCCAAATTATAATGTGCCCTATAGCACGAGATGCCACCGGCAATTATCCCCATTGCCGAAACATACACAACAAAATCGATGGTGGGGCTTTTGCCTTGAGCTCCTCACCATGATTAATTACATTTTACACATCATGCAAACGGGGTCAAAACCAGGGACGTGACACATGGGTGGCGGCAAGTTAAGAATCAACGGAAACTTGGTTGGATTGACCAACAGTCCTTCTTAACAGACAATGTGCCCCAGCAACATCTAAAATGGCACAAAAAATATACATTTCTTTGAATTCAATGCAATCTGATATTGTCGACACCACTCCAATGTTAGTCACATATTTTCAAGATTATCCTTTACCAATCCATAAACCATCCAATCATCCATGTATACCTCCAAAAAAAATTGTATAAAATATTTGGACGCAAAAACTACTACTTTGGAGAATATCTCAGGCGCATTCTTGAGTCCAAATGGCATCACCATGTACTGAAAACATCCCCATTCAGTAAAAAATGTTGTCCTATGCTGACCCTCTTTTGCAATCTTGATTTGATGATAGCCAGAAAATCCATCCGTGAACGAATAAATTTCTTGACCGCCAAATCCATCCAACACTTCTTTAGTGAACGACGTCAAAAACAAATCATGAAGGCATGGGTCATTCATCTTTCTGAGATCAACACAGATTTGAATATTGCTTGAATTCTTATCTTGTACAACCATAGGACTGATCCACTCCAATTCTTCAATTGGTTCTATGATTATAGCGTCCAACATTCTATCGAGCTCATCCTTTACTCTCTGCTTATATCATAGATTCAGGCGATATGGTCGCTTCTTTACAGGCTTCACATCTAGCTTCAATGGGATTTTCATTTCTCCCAAATCTCCTAATATCCCCTTCTTTTCAGAAAACTTCATTGGAAACAAGTCTTGAAACTCATGCAATAGATCAGTGATCTTCGCCATGGTTTCTTCATCCCAATAGTCCCCAATATTTGGGAACTTTGGTTCCTTCTCTGTCCTAATGTAGATCTTCCGAGTCTTCAATGGATGGTGAACTTTGTCTATCAAAATCTCTGGTGCCGCGATATCCTGACTTCCTTCAGAATCTAGGATATTAACTTCCCTTGGGTCATCTCCATCACCAATCCTTCCTATCACATTGCAGCACTCCAACATTGACTGCATCATTGTTGCTTCATATAAGTCCACAGTATATGCGACTCGAACTACCTTCAAAACAACATTGTGGATATGTTGTAGCACAATATGAATCATTGGATTAGTATCTGCAAAACTGGAAGTGTGACTGAAACAAATTGACAACTCCTCCCATGTTTTAATATCTCTTCTAAGCTCAGCTGATACATACCACTATTGTGGTATTTCATCCAACGTGTTCACAAAATCCTGTACCCACTAATTCTTTGGCTGTGACACGCACATGGTCTGACATGTAATCAAATGATTGCTAGGATTGTTCCTCCCATCACACCTCTCTGCTTGGTATTGTTCTATTTCATCGAAGTAAACTTCCATCAACTTGTGACATAGAAAACACCCATTGATTGATTTCTTATGCATTTCCCACCATCATGCTGGAGTATCCTTCAATGCTTCATCCAATGCCAATAACCTCTGTGGTTCTAACACCCTATCTTCAAAATCAACCATAAATTCACGTAAGTCATGAAGTCCCTCAAAGGTTGGTAACTCAAAATTATCCGTTGCGTCTCGTCATAGTGACTGAGTAATTCTTCCACACTTCTGAATCGATACCTCATGCATCCGATTCTACCAATTCAATAAGGCATCATTAGAATCCGATGATGAGGAGCTAGAGCTTCGCGATCCCATCTCTCCATCGATAGGGTGGACATAATATTTTGAAATATTGTTCGCATGGTCCCATCCCCCTACAACATCTTCCTTAACTGGTTCAACATACCTTCTTCCTTTGTTTGTGTCCATGATATCACGGTTATTGAAAGTCATCACACACTTCTTGAAATTGATCACCACCAAGCTGTTATTATCTCATCGAATCCCTAACAATGTAGGATATGAGCTTACTTCATCAACAATCTCGATAACATTGAATTCCATGTAATTTCTCATCCCTTCAACTTCCACTTCTAAATGCAGTACTCACCCAATTAGTGTTATTATGGCTAGATTAGCCAATTGTAGTTGTATAGGGGACCAAACCACCTGTGGTTTCCCCATCTTTTTCCATGTATGATTTTTCAAAATGTTGATATCTGGTCCTCGATCTAGAATAACTGAATATACCTCATTCTCTCAAATCTGGATATTCATTCTCATTTTGTTGGCCTACTTTTCCCCACTCATGTGAACCAGGTTCAATAAGAACACAAAACCAACAAAATACCTAAAGATATCAACCCGACAGAGCAAGCTCAACTAGAAACACCTGCAAGGCAAGCGTAGTCTCACCTGAGATATCTTAATGTGTAACTTCTAGAACCATGTTTTTGTAGTCGGCGAGGGATTACAGTCCCTTGGTGTGCGACCCAGGTGCTTGATAGTGTTGAAAGGATGGAGTATTTTAGTACTTAATAGTGATGCAACAGTGCAACACAATCGGCAGGTGACACAACCTTGTCCTTGTAAACTTAACAACTGGTGCAACTATGTGACGCAACTGATTCCTTAAATGTAAATGACAACGGAACAATAGTATTACAACTTAACAGTATCTTAACGTGGATAATATATACTACTTGGAAATTCTTTAATCATTCATTCATTTTCTACTGTTGTCAATATTGTGACATTCATTCAAACAATAACTATAAACAATGCAAGATAATCAAACATTCTTGATTAATCGTTAAACATTCAACCATTCACATTCAACATTCATGCGACACAGGAAATCACGTGGAAACCCATCTGCGTAAAAACCACTAAGGTGCTCTTTATCTGGCATGAGAAATATATGGCACTTTGTAGTCTGTGAATTATAAACTGTTTTAAGATATGTCTATTTGGATCAGACTCTTCTTGCTCTCATGCTCTCTATTTTATGCTTTTATTCTAACTCCTACTGATCTGCACATAGCCTGGATCGACTCTTATACTTTAGTATCTATGCACTCAGCTGTAGATTGACTCTTTGAAAACAGTCTGTGCACATAGCTGTAGATCAACAGCTCAACAACCTTCTATTATTAGAATCCTCTCTAATCTTAAATTAGTAGAAACCAATACTAACTGACTGAACCTATTTCTTGATGCTAACCCTTATACATAATGGGTTCCTCTTATTTATAGAAGTTACAAGACCGCTCAGGGTCGACTAAGTATATCTCATTTATTATAGTAATAATTAGCCACAAAATAACTTATATTACATTAATGATAGGCCATATTGGCCGCCAAAATTTCCTTCATACATTTATCATAGGCTATAACTAGCCACAAAACT
This sequence comes from Pseudotsuga menziesii, assembly GCA_001517045.1. Taxonomy (NCBI): domain Eukaryota; kingdom Viridiplantae; phylum Streptophyta; class Pinopsida; order Pinales; family Pinaceae; genus Pseudotsuga; species Pseudotsuga menziesii. Next base: position 269,294 of record LPNX010175474.1, read on the forward strand.
ATCATTTAGTCGTCCGCCGAATCGAGCACCTACAGTCCTTCTTGACCTATTTCCTTTCTGCCTTAACTATTCTACCTGCCAATTTTCCATTGACTCTAGGTGCTCTTTTCCTCATCACACCACTCCTTTTCACATCTTTTTTTTCTCTGCGCTTCCTTTCCATCCTTTACCTTCTTTTCCCCTGTCAGGCACCTTCTTTTTCTCTTGTGCTTATGCTTCGATTTCTTCCTTTAGCTCTATGTTGGGAAAACATGCCCCCAACACTCACATGTGTCTCGTCCCAAGCCACTAGGAAAAATTTAAGTCTCTAGCATAAGTTGCGCCATGGCGTCAACCTTCTCCTGAAAATATTTCAATATTTCTTGCACCCAGGAAACTTCTTCACGGACCTGTTCAACTTTATTCGCCAACTGTTCCACACGGTCAGACTTGATATGTTCCAATGGTTCTTCTTCCAATGAATAAGTAATAAGTTGGAGCTTCTATTGTACAAGATGAATAATACCTGTAATGCATTCTACTTCTAACTGGTGTGCATCAACTTTGTCATTCCTTTTCTACTCCTAGTCGCGTATATTTTTTACTTCCTACTATAGGTGCTTCAGCTCAACGACCTTTGCACTCTTATCTTTGATGGGCATCTTCTTTATGTCTACCTTAACCACATTGATGTTTAAGTCATATTTCCATGCATCTTCCTTGATCTTCTTCATGGCTTCATCTTCTAGAATCAATTCCCACATGGTAGTGACAGCTTCAACTGCTTCAGTGTATATTTTTTCTCCTTTCCTTATCCTCTCAACAACCTCAAATGTTGTTTTCTTGTGCTCTTCAAGCACCTCAGGATTTCTACTTGGTATTTTCTGTGCCTCCAACTCTTCTATCTATTTTCTTAGGTCTATAGCAATCCTGGATAATCAGGATGCCTTTGTGGTCATATCTGCATCTTATTGGTATTCTTCTAGGGGGAACTCTGTGACTGCATCTTTGATAGATTCAGCTAGTGCAATCCTTCTCTGTTCATGTGCCTCGGTCTCTTTCTCTTTTTCACGAAGGAGGGCCTTGTGAATCTTTTCCTTCATTTTCTTCTTGTTAGCCTGATATGCAAGAGCTTTCTCTCAAATCCTTATTTTGGTCGCACCCACATGCTGAAGAGAATAGAATTTGGCCAACACAAGTTTGGAGAAATAAATAGATAGTGTCCCAAACTAATGGACAACATGATCAAAGTTAGGTGTCCCCATCTCCATTTCTCACACTTGGATGTCTATCTTCACTGGCGGTAAAAGTAGTAGTGTTACTAGCATGTCATTAGGATCCACGCCGTAAGTCTCAGCCTCGAATGTGCTTTTGAATTCATTGATGGCCTCAGTGAGCATATTGATATGCTCTTGTAGATTGTCGATTAGTCACAGTTGCTTTCTACTTATTATTCTAAAGATGGACTTCTTGACCTCTGTGATTGCTTAAGAATGCAAGCTCATGTCCTCCTTAGATAAATTGATAGTGTTAGGCATTTTGTTAGCTTTAATATTATTACACTGCAGCTAAGGATTCTCCATGTCCTATGCCTCTTCCTGGTCCTTCTTCTGAGTCTGAACATCCTCGTGAGTATGCATGTCTTCGAATTCATCTTGATCAATGTCGTGATCACTGTCATCATCCTCTGAACTCAATGACCGGTTGTCTTTTCCATCTCCTCAATCATTTCCTTTTCCACCATCTTGGTCATTATCTTGGCCATTCCCTTGTATTTTCCTTGGTTTCCTCCTTGGTTACCTCCCTAGTCCATTTGGACATCGACCGGGATGCGCCATTCCGTAGGACACTCCTGGATGGCCACTTCCACATATGAGTTAGTAATCATGAAAAGTGTCGGCAACGCTTGTTTTTCTGGGCCTTGTCATGATTCCAAAATAATGTAGTGGACACCACCTTGGAAAATTATGAAAGATGAATATTTTTGCACTGTCGTAGCCCTCACTCTGTGCTAGTTCTTGATTACTTTGCTCAATTCCTCTCCATGCAAGAAGAACTCTATGCTATTGTCCTTCTGTTGTATCCTGTCATCCTTTTCCTCCTAGAGGTTTTGATACTTTGTGCCATGGAAAAGAAATGGTGCATCCAGCAGCTAGTAGTTGGGTGGGTTTGACCAAACAATACAAGAAATTAAAATGAGAAACTAGGAGTAGTGGAATTCGGCCTTACCCTCCTCTTGTGCCTGCTCGGCATCCCCCAACATCTTATTCAATAGATACTATGACCAATTAATGATCACTCCTTCTGCGTACTATTCTGCAAGTTCCATCGTCCCGACAACAAAACCATTTGTTGGCCTACTTTTCCCCACTCACGCAACCCAGGTTCAACAATAACACAAAACCAACAAAACACCCAAAGACATCGGCTTGATGGAGCAATATTAGCTAGAGACACCTACAAGGAAGGCCCAGTCTCACCCAATATATCTTACTATATAACTTCCCGAACCATGTTTCTACTGTCGGGGAGGGATTATAGTCCCTTGACGCATGGCCCAGGTGCTTGACGGAGTTGGAAGGATGGAGTCTTTTACTACTCGAAAATGGTATAACAGTGTGACACAATTGGTGTGCAACACAACCTTGTCCTTGTCAACTTAACAACTAATGCAATTATGTGATGCAACAGATTCCTTAAATGTAAATGACAATGGAGTGACTGTATTACAACTTAATAGTATCTTAACGTGAATAATATATAGTGCTCGACAATTATTTAATCATTCATTCATTTACTATTGTTATTAGTACTGTGACATTCATTCAAACAATAACTATAAACAATGCAAGATAATAAAAAAATCAACATTAACCGTTAAACATTCAACCATTCACATTCAACATTCATGCAACACAGAAAATAATGTGGAAACCCATCTAGGTAAAAACCACCAAGTTTCTCTTCATCAAGCATGAGAAATATATGGCACCTTGCAGTCTACAACTTACAGACTGTTTTAAGATATGTCTATTTGTCTTAGACTCTTCTTTCTCTCATGCTCTCTATTTTATGCTTTTCTTCTAACTCCTATTGATCCACAAACATCCTAGATCGTGTCCTCTACTCTACTATCTACGCACTCAGCTGCAGATTGACTCTTTAAAAACGTTCTACACACACCATTGCAGATCTCTGGCTCAAAAACCTTCTACTCTCAGACTCCTCTCTGATCTTACCTTAGTAGCAACCAATACTAACTAACTGAACCTATTTCTTGAAGCTAACCCTTATACAGAATGGGTTCATCTTATTTATAGAAGTTAGAAGACCTCGTAGGGTCGACTCAGTAAAGCTCAGTTATTACCGTAATAAGTAGCCACAAAATATATTCTATTACATTAATGATAAGCCATACTAGATATGAAACTTTCCTTCATACATTTATGATAGGCTATAACTATATGCAAAATTGTTCTTTAGTCATCTGCCAACTTGAGCACCTCCAGTCTGTCTTGACCTGTCACCTTTCTACCTTAACTCTTCTACCTACCAATATTCCATCGACTCTAGGTGTATTTTTCCTCATCAAACCACTCCTTTTCACATCTTTCTCTGCTCTACACTTCCTTTCCATCCTTTACTTGCTTTTCCCCCATCTTGTGCCTACGTTTCCTCTTGCACTTGTGCTTCATTTTTTCTTTTTGCTCTATCCTGGCCCACCACATTTCTTTGCCAGTTTCATTTTTATGTAGGGATTTCACCACAGACTCCTTCCACCCCTTCTCTAGTTAATGAAACAGACTCGCTATCTCGATGAGCACATCAGGATCTTTTGCCAATGACATACAACATTCAAAGAAGTTTTGTAAGGTACCATGCTGCCACGATGGTCCTGCTACCAAATTTGAATGAAAAATAGGTATCATTTCATAAATAGGAAACCTACTTGGATCCCTTCTTATAGCTTCATGTGTTGTAAAGAACGTATCCCTCTCATAATCGACATCAAATTGCACCTTTTCCTTCCAGCTAATCGAACTTGTGGAATATGGCCATCATCTCATGTTGTTGCAAATCCACAAGTAATGACAGCAACATCAACATACTGAACTCTAGATTCTGCTAGGATCTTTGCAACTATTGGTCCCTGGTTCTAGTTAGCTAGTGGATCCATTGGTTGGTTCATGTTTTGATTTTTGTTTTGGTTCTGGTTCTTGGGTGGCAGAACATTCCTTTCTTGCCACTTCATAATTAATTGTGGACAGTCTTCAACAGTGTGATATGTGGCAGTACAGTAGGAACATTGCAACTAGAATTTTGGAATATATCTATGGTAGTTCCCCAAGACTCCATAATGATAACATTTCACAGGTCCGCGAACTCGTGCTCCTCCTCAATAAAAACCTCCACCTCATCCTCCTCAAAATCCTCCGTGAAAGCATCCTTGATGTTGATACTATGGTTGATTGAACTGCTACTATAGTGGGGGATTCGTACATACTGTGGTTGAGTATACTGCACTTGATTATACTATGACTACTATAAAGAATACTGCATCTCGTTGTATTGCGGCTACGTCGGAGCAAACTGCAGATATGGAACAAACTGTGGTTGTGGCTGTGGCTATGGTACAAAATATAGCTATGACTGTGGCTGTACCACCTACGGTGGATGCCTCGATTGCAATATATCTTCATGTAATGTCCCTTTTTGAAATTTTATTAAATGACAATTTTTCACTTTTTCCCCAATTTGGAACCTTTACTAGTTTTGATGTCTAGACCTCCAAACTGACCCAAAATGCTTCAAAATTTTATCAGAAGGTACATGAATAACAATATAACTTAAATATTATGTTTAGGTATGTTTATTACCCCCCAATTAATTATGCAAACTTGTTTAATTTTCTGTTCAAATTAGGAATCTTTACTAGCAAATTGGGGCTCCAATTCCCCCTGAGTAATTGTCGGAAATGGATTATCAAATGGTCCCAAAGTCACTCAAATTTATGAAACAATGTAGGGGATGTGTAAGGAAAATTTTTAATTTCTCATATGCATCATGGTTCATTTTATATAGGCTGGTATGACTCTTTCCAAAATAGCTCCCAAATCACAATTTCGACCCTTGGGGAAAAGGCACCAAATCTTCTCCCAATCCAATAAAAATGAGTAAAATGGATTCCAATGATTAAGTTATGAACATTAGAATTTAAGTACACATTAATTACATTCCATTTATCATACATTTATCTGATATACATGCTTCCATTCGAAATAATCAACATTGTATAGCATAAATCAATGTAGTGGGGAAATGGTCATTGTTTGCTCATTAATAATCACTTTTCCTTACAACCATTTGATATTTATACCTGATACTTTATGATAATGAATAAAATATCATTTTTATCTTAATACAATCAGTAATTGACAATGAAAATCTCTCCCAATTTGAAATCATTAGCATTACAATGGTTCACAACAAGATAGTGGGGACATGGCACTATTTCTTCATTATTTAACATTTTTTTATGAAATATTTGGAATTTCAACCTGATATTTTTATGAAATTGTAATAAAAAGTATTTATATCAGAACATAAATTAATTTATCATTATAATCTTCCCCAAATATATCAATAGCTCACCCAAAGAGCAATCCCTCCATGAGCAAGAATATGCCATAAAAACTAGAAATGGTTGAGAGAAAGTGCTGCAATAGATGAATCCAAAATATTCCCTGTAGATTACAATTTAAAATAATACTCCACTAAATATACAATGAAATACTTGAGTTGCCTCTCCAAACACCAACTTGGATGGGAATCTTTCACCCTTGGAATTGGCTAAGGCAAGAAAACTAGTCATCCACTAGCTCTCACAATTCATAAGTGACAATTTCTCAAATGATAAAAAGATATTATATTGGTTGATTCATGTATTTTTTAAACATCCTAAGCCTTATAAGGTTCCAAATCCATCCACAAAATCAAGCCTATTCGAATTTGGGTTTGTGTTCATGATTTTCCATGTGTCGTCCCTTTCCTAGCCTTCCATCTTCCCCCAATTTGAGTAGGAACCCATTGAGCTTCCCCAAATCACATTAGAGCTCTCTTGGTTACTCTATTTCGACCTGACATGTCAAATATGTCATATTTCAGCCTTCATATATTATTTTTGTCATAGGTGTCATAGCATCTTTGTCATTGTTGTCATAGAGCTAGGGAATCTAATCCAAGTATCTCACTAGCTCCAAAATGACTCTTCCTCTTCCATGGGAGTTACTCTTCCACTCCAATTCTACCTGAATTGACTCATTTCAAGTATATTTACCTTCCACCTCATCCCAATACCCTTTTTCTTCTTATGGATTCAAAATGACAAGAGGAGGATGTCATGTGGCATAGAAAATGTAGCTTGTGTGGGTCCCACATTCTCCATGTGTCTTCATGATCAATTGCCACTTTGATTTTCCCTTGCATTTATTTATTTATCTCCTTTATTAAATATTTATTCCATGCTAATTTTCAAACATCATTTATTTTCCCCTTTATTCCAAATCCCAAATATTCCACCCCCAACCTAGGAAACTAGTAATTTTCCTCAGCAATTATTTGACCCTTAGCATCAATTTGAGAAGCTCTCATGAATATGGAAAATGTGATAATTCCATTGTGACCCAATGAAAGATAATCCCTTCCCAATATTTCTTGTCCTCAAGCAATTACAAACATGGGTGTTGAAGAACCTTCTTTATGCATGATTCTTTGAAATTGTCACTGAGTTTCCCAACTTTGAGTCTTTGAGATTCCATGAAAATTTTAGAGATGAACCACCATGCTTTATGCTGCACTAATCTGATTAAAATCACTTTATTAATTGGGGAATCAATCTCCCATACTGCTTGTTTTCCCAAAAATTTGAAATCAATGGGACCAAAAACTATCCCAGGGTCTGATTTCTTCTATTGCACTCCAACAATTAAGAGTTCTCTCCAACCCCTACCATTAGGAAATCCAATTCCGGGATCCCATTTTCTTGTATGAATTCTTCCAAAAATCATGAGTACATAATATATATCATCAAATTACATAAGAACATAATAAAAATGTACATCAAGGAGGTGCCTCATCAAAAAATCATGAAAGTGCTTATACCTCCAAGTAAGTAGACCACCATTTTCCAAGTGCATACAAGCNTATGGTCCAACTACATAGGTGAGGATCCAATGTCCTATAATGCTTCTCACAAATAATTTAATATTCATCAAAATAATAATCAGCCATGTGTTCTTTCATCCAAAAAGTGAATGAACAACCTCCACCAAAATATGAACCAAATAAGGAGAAAATAAAACATGAAGACTTCACATGGCTCACAAAAGTCTCATCAACACATACATGAATGAGAGAATCATAAATATATAACAAATTATGTGTCTGGCAACAAAAATGTTCTCCAATCATAAATCTATTCACCCCAATGTTGGACGAAGTTCCTCCAACATCCAATGAACCAAGTGTTGAGCAAGAAAAACCATGAGTCTTCAAGTGACTCAAATGCATATCATAGGTGAATCCATGTATATGTGCATCATCATAAAGTAACAAAGGATGCTGCTGCAAATGTGAATAAGAGTGTTCTCTACCCATGTCATCATAACAAGTATATCTAGTAGTTCCATACTCCTCATGCGGCACCATAAAAAAGAACCCTTTCACCCATACTTCCACCCATACCCTTTCACCCCTTCATTGACACTAATGCTTCCAAACATGGAATTGTAGGATGTAGGAGAATGAAATAACTCACCCAAATGATCAAAAAGTGCAGAATTTTCATCATGGGAAGGATACATATGGGTAGTATCATGCATCTCCTTCAAAAGTGTGAAACCTTTGTCATAGATTGGTTCCAATGTAGATAAATCATGCTCTTCTTTTAAAAATGCATAACCTTCATTAAGAGACAATTCGAGTTCCTCTTCTTCCACATCAAGTGTTTGTATATATTCAATTTCATATTAAAACACATCAAGTGCATTAAAATTTATATATTTATCATGATCCACCATGTCATGAGAATCTTCCGAGCAATCTACCATATGACAATCTGAAACATGGGAGGAAGAGCAAGTATCTTGCAGCCTCTCTAGAAGTTGGTCATTTTGAATTTGGAGATTATCAATATGCTCATTATTATTCAAGTATGCTTCATGTAAAAATTCATTAATATCAAAAAAAAATTTCTATAAAAAAGAAAATACATGAAATTACCTTCAATGTTGCACATTGCTCTTTGAATCTTCTCCATGTCTTCAAGGAAGGATGGATCCTCCAACGAAGAAATTTTCCAACAAGAATTTGACACCGATTCTTTAGTGTCATGTAGTATTCTAAGGACTTCTTGGATATTATTTTCATTAATATTTAAGGACCCTTCAATAAAATGAGTCTCTTGCAAATGATCCTCCTCATCTTCTTCCTTCTTGCTTGGACCAACTTGATGAAGCTCAAGTGGTGATGGGGAAGTTGATCTTGTTTCTTCTTTAACTACTACAAGGTCTTCATTTTCAGGTTTACAAGAAATTTGGCTAGAAACAAAATTTTGAAATATGATCTCTATGTCACCAACATAGAGTTGTGAGAACCCATTAGTAGGTACTACTTCATAGTTCAAGCATAAATCAGTAGATACTCTTTGTTTCATTTCCAATGTTGAATGTGTCTCGAAATGATCTTCAGTATTTTCAATAAAAACTTCCTCATACTCATGTGTTGTCTCTTCATCTTTTTCACAGTCACTTGGGAGTGAATTTCGATCCTCTTCATGTACTGCTTCTTCTACTTCACCTATTTCCAAACTAGGTTTTTCATGGGTCTCCCCTTTTGTTCCTTCAAGCAAGATGATGCATTTCCCCCCTTGGTTTTCTTAAATTCAATATATGTTCTCCAACTTTCGATAACCAAAAATTAAAATACTTTCATAATATTCTTGGTAATTTATTCAAATATAGGTTCCATGATTTTTATTAGCTCCTCACTATCATATAAGGTTCCCTTTTCATCATCCCTAGTCATAGTGTCCCCAAAAAATTGCCTTCTTCTCCTACTTTTGTTTCCTCTTCATCAAAACCACTTTTGGTTTCAATATACAATGGTGGTCCCTGACTTATTGTCATAATAAATATAATACCACATCAGGTTCCAAGATAATTATTTGATACGACTGTAATTTCCCTTTTTGAAATTTTATTAAATGACCAACTTTTCACTTTTTTCCCCAATTCCGAACCTTGACTAGTTTTGATGTCTAGACCTCCAAATTGACCCAAATGCTTCCAAATTTTCTCAAAAGGTACATGAATGATAATATAAATTAAATATTAGGTTTAGGTATGTTTTATTACCCCCAAATTACTTCTGAAAACTTGTTTAATGTTTTGTTCAAATTATGAGTCTTTAGTAGCAAATTGGGGCTCCAATCCCCCCTGGGTAATTGTCGAAAATGGATTCTCAAATGGTTCCAAATATAGTAAAATTTATGAAGAGAGGTATGGGATGTATAAGGGAAATTTTTAAAGTCTCATATGCATCATGGCTCATTTTATACATGATTTTATGACTCTTTCCAAAAAATCTCCCAAATCTCAATTTCGACCCTTGGGGAAAAGGCACCAAATATTCTCCCACTGCAATAAAAATGAGTAAAATGGATTCCAATTATTAATTTATGGAAATTATACTTGAAATAAAAATTTATTACTGTCCATTCATCATACATTTATCATATATACATTCCTGCATTCGAAATAATCAGCATTATCATAACGTACATCAATGTAGTGTGGAAATGGTCATTGTTTGCTCATTAATAATCACTTTTCCTTACAACCATTTGATATTTATACCTGATACTTTATGAAAATGAATAATTGATAATATTTATCTTACTATAATCAGTAATTGACAATTAAAATCTCTCCCCATTCGAAATCATTATCATTACAATGGTGCACGGCAAGACATTGGGGAAATGGCACTATTTTTCATTGTTTAACATTTTTACATGAAATATTTTATAATTTATACCTGATAGTATTATGATCTTGAAAAAAATAGGATTTAAATCAGAACATAAAATAATGGAGCACTATAAGCTTCCCCAAAGAGATCGAAAGCTCACCCAAAGCACAATCCCTCCATGAGCAAGAATATGCCATAAAAACTGGAAATGGTTGAGAGAAAGTGCTGCAATAGAAGAATCCAAAAGATTCCCTATATATTAAAAATATAAATATGACTCCATTAAATATCCATGAAATACTTGAGTGGCCTCTCCAAACATCAGCTTGGATTGGAATCTTTCACCCTCGAAATTGGCTAAGGCAAGAAAAATAGTCATCCACTAGCTCTCACAATTCACAAATGACAATTTCTCAAGTGATAAAAAGAAATTCTCTTGGTTGATTCCTATATTTTATAAACATCCTTAGATTTCTAAGGTTCCCAATCCATCCACAAATTCAATCCAATTTAAATTTGGGTGTGTGCTCGTGATTTTCCATCTGTCCTCCCTTTCACATCCTTCCATCTTCCCCCAATTTGAGTAGGAACCCATTGAGCTTCCCCAAATCACATGATATCTCTCTTGAATTCTCTATTTCTACCTTACATGTCATATTTCAGTCTTCATATCTGATTTGTGTCATATGTGTCATAACATCTTCATCATTGTTGTCATAGAGCTAGGGAATATAGTCCAAGTGTCTCACTAGATTGAAATTTGAGTAAAAACACAAGGAGATATGTCGAAAATACAAACAAAAAAAGTAGTTTTTTTTATGATAACTATCCCCAAATTTATATTAAAAAATTGTTTAAGAGGTGCTCCCTTTTTGAATTTTAAATCATTTTGATTGGCTAATACATGATGACCTGGAATTTGTATTATTTTTGGAAGGCCCATTTTAAATTGAAATTTTCTCTAATGTGATATCTTGCAATTGTATCATTAGGTTTGTTAGTTGTGACTAAATCTAGTTCATACCAACTCTAGTCTCACCAACAGGTGAAGCTTCCAACTTCATCACGATCTCAAGATCGTCACTCTATGTCACCATTTTTTTCTGCATCAAGGGAATCCTTATGTGCGGTACTAATGTCACAATGAACCAATCCTTATGTTTTACATCACTCATCCAAAAATTGACCTTAATTATCAGTGTTTTGAACTGCTGATCAAAATTCCAGATGAATTCATTTGGATATTGCTTGATCTCCTTTAGCTCTGGGATATATTGTGCCTCAAACATACATTAGAGGAAATTTCAATTTAAAATGGGCCTTCCAAAAATAATACAAATTCCATGTCATCATGTATTATCCAATCAAAATGCTTTAAAATTAAAAAAGGGATCACCTCTTAAACAATTTTTTAATATAAATTTGGGGATAGGTATCATAAAAAAAACTACTTTTTTTGTTCGTATTTTCGACAGATCTCCCTCTTTTTTTACTCAAATTTTGATCGAAAGAGATCGTTTGATGTGGAATTAAATCCTACATCCAACGAGTACCCACTTGGCATACTTTTTATGGGCCTCGCTAACCGAAAAACAAGAAATACCTGAAAAAACATGATGATGATGTCATCGTCACACTTTTTCAGGAATTTCTTGTTTTTGGGGTAGCGGGGCCTGTCAAAAGTATGTTGAGTGGGTACTTGTTGGATGCGGAATTTAATTCTGCATAAAACAAGCTCTCCCATTCAAAATTTGAGTAAAAACACAAGGAGATATGTCGAAAATACGAACAAAAAAGTAGCTTTTTCTTGTCTTCCTCCAAAATTAATAAATATTGTTTTATTATTTTAACGATTATTTTATTAATTTTCCTTAGGAGGCCCATTTTGAGGTGAAATTTCCTCTAATGGGATTTATTAATTCTTCAATCAATCCACTTCTCATCTCTACCAGATTCTTCACTGGAGTCCCTGTGGAAACTTGTTCAAAATCCATGTACCAATCTAGTGCGCGACCTCAAAAATTTGTCACCAACTGAACTTTATTAAAATCATCATCCTGATCCTACTTTATAGTCCAAACTAATTCACATACAAACCAGTGTTGTTTAGAATCCTCGGTCCCATTCCCATGAAACAAAGTTAACTTTACATCATCTCCTGCCATCCCGAGCCTTCTTCCTATGTTCACTGATATGCTACTATTAGAGTGCGAATGACACGTCATACAATTTGGTGTTAAGCTATTATTTATTCCCAAGTGTGGTGCAGTGTGTAGAGGTGTCAATATGTTGTTACTTGGGGTTGGAATTTCCTTGGGATCGGCTGTAGCCTAGCCATCTCCTTCGTCACTGTAGGGTCATTTCGTCCCTTGTGATATTCTCTCATAGCCTCTTTGTTCGGTCACAACAGGACTCTCCTTAGTACTTTTCCTCTTCTCTTTCTGAAACCTTGCTCTACTTCACAGAAGATCATGTCCTACCTCAGCTTCCCTCATAGTCTCATGATAACTCCCATCCATCTACCTTGTATCATTCCATCCAACCCTCATCTCCTTGGTACCCGCATCCTCTGCACACCACGGCTCTACTCATTGGATTTTATCTTCAAAATTATTTTTCATAGATGAGCATCTTAATCAAAAATTGAAAAGATAACACTAACCTACCTATTATTCCTTTGAAGAACTCCCTTTCCGTATCGCTATAAAAATTGGATGTGTCGACTATGAATTCAGTGATGTAGCCTTCTAATATGCTATCAAGCCACACTTCAACAGCCCTTGACACCCTGTTATATACCTCCTACAGCTGCTGGATCAACTCTGGGGTCCAGCAAGAGGGTTCACCTCCTTGAAAATTTGTCTTCCAATAGGTCAACTATGCCAACCACTCATACAAGATGATTGGAAACTTGGAGAAGAAGTACTCGTGGAGATCAAAATACAGGTACCTTCCCAGCCACTCTTCTCTTGTCACTATATGGTTCTAATTATCTTTTGCTATGAATTCTCAAGCCTTCTGGTCGAACCAATGTTGAATGTCCAGTCTTGTCATATGCCACAAAATTTCCTCTTCCTTGCACTATGGTCCCAAAAATGGAACCATTTGTTGACATAAACCAGTTTATAGGGGTTCACTCTCTATCGACATCCTTAACTCAACGGTCTCCCTAAGCACTGACCCAAACAAGATTTACCATGTCCAGCAACACCTATGGACTATGTTGGTTGTGGAGCCTAATATTCCAAATCCAGAGATATTATGCAGTCGTGTTTGTAACCCAGGTGTACTATATAGTCATTCCCCCTGCCTTGGGGTTTAGGGGCGGAGCCCCCGAGAAATGTTTTTGGGATATGTGTTGTCCAACAGTTTTGTGGACCCATGGTATTGGTTTAACCCTAGAATTTTCCCATTGTATTTCCCCTATAAAAGAAAGCATTGTAAAACGAATGAGTATGGTATTGTATTGTATTGGAAGAGAGACTATGAGGGCGTGAAGAGGAAGTGCAGCGGCTTTTCTGCAGGTTGTATCCCTTCACCTTTCTGGACTATAATAAAAGGATTGGAAATTTCTTTGTGGACATAGCCCATCATTTGGGTGAACCATGTTATATATGTGTCTCTCTGTAATGTTTTAATGTTTTTGCATCTTGTTAATGATTTAACTGTATATCTGTTATTGCTTTGCAGTCTTGTTTTCTAACAGAGTAGATGAGGTGTCACCCGAGATGTTCAAGGGAGAACTGTAAAAACCAGTTTTCCACAGTAAGAATGAGGATTTTGTGCATCTATTGACTATCTATCACACAATTACTTCAGAGATCCAAACAAAGACTTATTATCACAGCTCCATACCATCAATCATCAGATCACATTAACACATTTATATCGCAGCAAGGTAATTACTTATAAATCGATCGATGATAATAACATGGTTTAAAAAACAAAAACATCACATCATTCTGAAAGAACCATCATACTGTAGTATCAACTCATTTGCATCGCATCACAGGGAAAATAGGAAATAAGAAAGACATAAAAACCAATGTTTCCATCAAAACTCTGTCATGTCATATTACTTGCACATCAAAAAAGGTTCTCAAAACAGTTGTGATTGAACATACAACAGTCTTTCGTAAAGAAAAATTCAGCATAATATCATTACATTCAAATATTATTCGCTATGATATGATGATAAGGTCCCCGCAACATTACAATCCTATTTCTATTTATAGGCTTTCTCATTTTACAAAACGATCCACTTAGATCAATTTTCTAACTAGTTGGACCAAAACTACAAAATAATGACCAAATCCTACAAAATTATGACCAAGCTGACTCTTTGTCGACTTTCCTTCCTTGTACGATACTTTCTCCTTGTGCATCATCTTTCGCCCTTGTGCATCACCCTGGTTCTTCCACAACTTATCTCCACCAAAACCGCCTTCTAACATCTGGGACATGATAATTCCTAAAGTTGTTAAAATAAGTGCTTATTTAAATTATATTATGGAGAAAGAGATGGTAATAAAGGATACTAAACGGAGTTGTACAATAGTAAAAGAAGGTTTGATAAAAAATCCATGTTGGGTGTTATAATGTCTTAATTAATTCACCTAATATTTAATTATCAACCGAGGTTGGTGTTGCCACCTTTCACACACCTGGGTCACGTGGCAGAAATCTTCAAGCCACTCGGTGTGTTCTTGGGGGAAAGTCTCGAGTCAAGGAAGTCACCTTGTTCTTGACTCCTCCATTTAGGCTCAACTCTTAACAAAGCCAAGGGGGGTAGACCCTATTAATTTGCTAAGGATAATTACTTAGTGTTGTGATGTTAAACTGAATGAGTTACCTAGGAGTTTGAAATTTAACTATAAATAATCAAAGATGACAAGATACAAAGATGAACACACGAAAGCACAATGCTGAGACACAATATATATATAAAGTAAGAAAATAACCAGTGCCTTAGAATGGAGTCGAAAAATAGAAACAATGTACTTGCATGTGCTTGGAGTGAATGTTTTGCGATTGCCTCTTGGTACGTTTTAAGTTAAATTTGAAGTGTGAGTTGATTAAAATTAGGCGAAGAGGGGACTCCAAATATACCCGAGAGTACTTGGAGTATGTCCAAAACTAAACCTTCACGGCTACCCGTAAGGAATATGTGGGCTGAAATGGAGTCTCTGGGGCTATTTTTCGTAACGCACCCATTAGGGTGTAAGAGAGATCGGCGCCCCGAGGTCACTTTTCAAAAGTTCCCCCTTCCTTTGGGTATTTTTCCACCGAGATGGTTTGATCTAGGTGTTGGATTTTCACCTGTTGGTTTGTTAATTTGGGAGAGTGATTCCTAATTACACTAGTAACTCAAGTTATTTTGATACAGCTTGACTGATCGGGCGAACTGCAGCCAAGTGTAGAGCATACACACTGGAGTCTTGCAATTTTAGTAAATTTTACAGTGGGTGTTCTTGTTTAAAACAAAATCCTCTAGGAAAATCTTTCAATCCAAGTGGATCTCAATCAGGGAATCAAGGAGGGGCTAATTTTATACTAGCTGAAAAAAAATGATCGAAAAGAAACAGATACACAATTCTAGTTTTCTAATTAGTCCTACCACGAATCTCTTTCCCCTATCAGGTCAATCGGGAAATCGTGGGGTAAGTATTATGATTAATTTGAAAAACAAAAAGTGGAGTATAAAATTAATAATAAAATCAAGTATACTACCCTGCAAATTATATCAATGCTAGTTTGAAAATAAATGAGCAGAAAGCGACGAAAAGGACACCGACGCAAATCCCCCCAGAGGGGATGGGGAATGGGCTCGAAAGAGCCTATTCCAAAAATAATTTTATTTATTATTGGTTAAAATATCAGAAAAATGAAATATCAGAAAATTCTTGGTCCTTATACAGGCTGAAACCAAGATCTTACAACTTTGCAAAAATTTTAAGATTTTAGTGAAAAGGGAGACCCCTAAGGGGATTTGAACACTCCTGAGGCCACTTCCAGACAGCAGCTTCCTTTATTTTCTGTCATACCTACTAAAATAAAGTGAGAATGTTAGAATAACATACACCCAAAAGCACTTTAATAGTACATTTGGATCAGCCTACCTTATCTAAAAAAAAATGAAGTTAAAACTAGCTAAACAGGCGAAAAAGAAACCAAGGAAAGCAAGCTTTCCTTGGGATCTTGGATTGCTGTTTGTGCAGCCAATGAAGTATGCACTGATTTCTAGATTTAATATATTTTAAAATAGAAAGGAAAATTGGAGCATGCAACCTACTGATTCTCTTTAACTTGTCATGCAAAATGGACGATTTCCTTATGCTAGATCTAGAAGACTTAATGATATTTTTCAAATTGAGATCTAGAATATGAGCTATGAAATATCAGATATATGTATATTTTACTTTGATGAAACAGATCCAAATGATAAAAAATCTTTTACACATCGTAACCAGGTAAGAAAATTGATTTTTTATAGAAATGAGAAGAAGAGGAGAGAAGGTCGAATCGTTGCTTAAATGGAGCACGCTGAAAGGAGGCCCTTTTGTGGAGTGCTGAGGGATAGAGTATTGATATTATTGGATAGGAATGGAATCAATATATATCCACACCTTCATCCAATCAGGAACCTGCAACTAAATAACACAAGCATGCACACACCTCGTGAGATTTGGATATAGATGTATAAAGCAACAAAAATGAAAGATTATGCAAAAATAATCTTATTTAAGCATATAAATGAAATTTTTGAGCATACATCATATGGATAAACAATATCAAGTAATATAACTTTCCTAGTTTACACCCTTACTTGATTCAACTGAATCCCTGAAGCTAGAGCACATAAGCAGCATAGAATTTGGCAAGAAATTGCAGCTACCACATCAGCAGCATAAAAATGAGAATCCACACATACACATGCACTACACAGTATAGCCTCCAAAGCTTCTTTATTCAAAAATGATGATCAAGTACAGAGTTAAAACGGCAAGCCCTTCAGTCCAACTCTAACTAGCTTGGAAGAGGGAGCCTCAGCCAGGATATATACAAAAAACAAGACATCCAGCCCAAGGGGGGCACAAATCCCAAGGAGACACATCAAATCAGCTGAAGGAGAGTCCATCAATGCCTGATCTGTGTCTAGCTGAGCCAGATATGAGTCTCACTAAGTGCAACTGTCAATCGAGGGGCTGATCTGACTGACACCTCAACCTGTTGACTGTAGAATCCACCAAAACTCATCCAGATGAGCCAAAAACTTGTGGAGGAGAGATGGAGGGAGAAATTCCCAATAAAGGGTGCTGAAGATCAACTCTGGCTCTAATTTGATCACCTCCTTGAGTCAAGAATTTGTCATATCTAGTGAATCTACTTCAGATCTGACTGATTTCAATCAAGTCGGCTGAGAATCCACTGATTTATGATTTTGGATTTGCTCCATTATTCATCAATTTATTAATTAAAATAATCAATAATTGATTTTTGGGGCTTTCTGACCTGAGTGATGGAAAATCACTCAAAACTAGGAAAAAGTGGGTCCATGGGTTTACATGGTGCTCTTAGCTTGAAAATGAGCACCTACATGAATGAAATTGATTATTTGGCCCACTTTTATTACAAAATCAATTTTTCCAATTAAACTATTAAAAAATAGCCGAAGTTTTGGAAAAATTAAATTTTAATAAAAAACACTGAAAAAATTAAAAAATTGAAAAATTGAAAAAACCTAGGGGGACTTAGACATGTTCATATGACTTGACCATGATGTATAGCATTCTTATACATTGACACATAGACTCTAATAACCTCAATAGGCCTAAATGCCAAGCCGACCACCCCAACTTTGGAGGTATGGAGTGAAAAACTCAGAAATTATCAGTCGTTTATTCAACAACCAATAATAACCAAGGGAAAAAACACCCTGGGCTGATCAGATTAACAAATAAAGTCTAAGGGACCGAGTATTTTACAGACACTATCATGCTAGAACATTTATTACAATTCCCCCATGGGGTATGAACATGTGATATAGTACAACAAGCACTTCCCAGAAGTACTTCCAAAGGTCTTTTGAAGTCCGAACAAGTTATCCTTGTCCGATTCACCAAGCTCACTTGATAAAAAACCACTAAGTACAACTTAGGTGGTAACATTCTGGCTCCAACTATTGGACATGTGCCCAATCTAGTCTTTAAGGGAAGGATAGGATATGAGAACACCAGAATCTATGGTTTATATACCCTATAAAAACATCTCAACTTGACAAGAAAAACCTCAGTAGCACAAGTTTTAAAAAAAACCAAATGAACCATTAAGCTGATTTATTTAAACAAAATAAATGTAACTAACTAAAATAAGCAAAGTTTTATTATAGCTAAGTATAAAATAGAAATGCAGAAAGTAAATGCTCTCTTTCAAGGAGCTTATTTTCCTACTCTAAGCATGATATAAAAAGGGTTAAGTGTAATCAGAAATCCAATGTAACCACCTAAGAATTTTATTAACATAATTTTTTTTTCTTGTCTTTGGTTACCAGCCAAAGTAAGGATACTTTATTCAGAAAATGCAAACCTACTTGATGATCCGGAAGGGGCGGGATGGATGGGAAATCATAGGCATGAATAATGTCATCAAACTTCCTCCCAAACTGGTAAGTGCTTGTGCAGGCTGCTTCTATCCATGAATAGATAGGGTTGATGTAAAAATTGGAATGATGAGGCAGATTGACTACACCATCATACTGATCATCAAGGCTTACTAGATGATAATTCACTATATAAGCCCCAAGTGGCTCCAAGTCATGAGGAAAATCTATATGTGAAGATGATAGTTGAGACTAATATTCTAATAACTGCATCACATCTGTCTTTTCACAACACTGCTTCTCCATGTCTTCATTATTTATACCTTTGTGCGGCTCTGCATGATATGACTCTGAATGGTCACATGAAAATTCCGAATGCTCCTCTTCCATACTAAGGTTTTCCAATGTCTCTAGATCCATGCTTCCCTCTATGGAAGTATAGTAGATTGGACTTCCACAAATTTCTAAATAGACACTCCCCTTGCTGGATATAGCATAGATAGGATTCTTAATAAGATATCCACAAAAATCCCAATAGTCATCACTATCATCTATGTTAGATGTGATGGATTCCCCATTGCTGATATCAAGTTTCGATATCAAGTTTTCTTTGTCTTCATTACTGATACTGATATATGGCTCAGATTGATCATGTGGATAAACTGCATGCTCCTTTTATATATCAAAGTTTCCCAAGGCCACATGGTCCATGCTCTCTCCTTTAGATATGCCATAGATAGAAAAATCAACAAAACCATCAAAAGTTTCTGGTTCATTATTTTCCTCTTTATTCATGTCATAGACTGGATTTTCCATGAATGTCCAGGACTCCTCATCAAAATATTTGTCAGGGATAAGGGAGTCTTCGTCACTTGTATCATGCTCCAATCTATACCTGTCCTCATTTTTATACTCATCTTCTTCAGATAAAAGGTCACAAGGTAGTAAACCTTCCAGACTGTCATCATCATATGGAGAACACATAGGAGTCCCATCATGTATATTACAGTTTTCATCATAAGTCTCACTATAAGATTTTGTAATGGTTTCATCCTCAGGATTGTACTGTTTAGATGGTAACAAAGGGTAGGCCTGACCTACCATGTATATATGATTGGGCTCGCTTGAATTTGTTTCCTGATTACTGACCTTGGGAAGTCCATGTTCCATGACTTGATTTGCAACATAACAAGTTCTTTCTTGGTGGAATTGTTCACAGGGTCTACACCATGGAATTACTTCTTCTACCATGTTAGCTGAGTATAATTGGTTTGGAATCCTAGGCTCTTGTTGAGGAAACTTCTTTTGATACATCTGATTCTGCCTAGGCTAAAAGTTCCTAGGTCCATTATTTCTTTCCATTGTGATTATTCTATTGTGCATAAGATTCAATTGTGCAGAATAATCTGCCATAAGTTGGTTTTGACTAGTAACCAAGTCTTTTATCATGTCTATTACCTTTTCCATGGGATCTTTAGAGGCTCCCTCTTCTTCTGATTCAAAGGCTTTTCCCTTTTCTTTGTTGTATGAAGTGTTTCCCCTAGTGTAACTTGGAATGTTGGATTTTCCTGAAGAATGCATATTCTTTTCTATTTTCTCAGCCAATTCCTGAGTAGTTTTTAGATCGGCCGGCTCTTTGTCCCTTAACTGGTACCTCAAATGACCAGTGAAAGCTTTGATGTAAGATATGAGGATGGAGGCATCCCTTGCCTTGATTTCTCTAGGGAGGTCTGCAACCACATGCCTGAACTTAGTATTAAATTCATCAATGGTTTCATTCTCCATCTTCTTTATGTTATGGAGGGCAGCAAGCAGATGTCTTGGTTCTTTCTTTTCCCCCCATTTCTTCTTAAAACCCTCTAGGAATTCACTAAGAGTTTTATATGAATCATCATCTAGGTCGAAGTGCCATTCTTCAGCATCATCTTCCAAGGATAAAATAAAGAGCATCATTTTGACATCGTCATGGTCATGGGCAGCATCATTGCAATAACTGACCAGGTGCTTTTCAAACTTTTGAAGGTGAGACTTGGTAGTGATGGAATTATTTCCCTGAAATATGGGGAGCTTCTTGATAGCATCATTCAGAATGTCATGAGGACTACCTTCTATCTGAGAAAAGTCAAGGGGTTTGTAAAATTCCATCATTTCTTGATATTAGTGAACATGACTCTCTACAAATATGTGATGGATATCTGAGAGGGATTGGTCTCCTAAATATTCAAGGTTTCTACGAGAAGTCTTCCTATTCAATATTTCTCTAATAAACCTTTCGGGATCAGGGAGAGGATTGAATAATTGTCGGTGGTTTCTTCGGGTAGAAATTATTGAAGGGATGTTAGACAGTGGATTCGCCAGATGGATCGAGTTTTAATTTTTATGTTTTTTAAAGACTAGATCAATCAAAAGTTTTTATCTTTTTAGTTGTTTAGAAAAAAAGTTAAGCTAAGTCGTACTAGGGAATAAAAAAATTTATACCCGGCAATGGCGCAAAAAAGTGTTGCCTCCTTTCACACACCTGGGTCATGTGGAAAAAATCTTCAAGCCACTCGGTGTGTCCTTGGGGGAAAGTCTCGAGTCAAGGCTGTCACTTTGTTCTTGACTCCTCCGTTTAGGCTCAACTCCTAACGAAGCCAAGGGGGGTAGACCCTATTAAGTTGCTCACAATAATTACTTAGTGTTGTGATGTTAAACTGAATGAATTACTTAGGAGTTTGAAATTTAACTATAAATAATCAAAGATGACAAGATACAAACATGAACACATGAAAGCACAATGTTGAGACACAAGATATATATAAAGCAAGAAAATAACCAGTGCCTTAGAATGGAGTAAAAAAATAGAAACAATGTACTTGCATGTGCTTGGAGTGAATGTTTTGCGATTTCCTCTTGGTACGTTTTAAGTTAAATTTGAAGTGTGAGTTCATTAAAATTAGGCGAAGGGGGGACTCTAGATATACCCGAGAGTACTTGGAGTATGTCCAAAACTAAACCTTCACGGCTACCCACAAGGAATATGTGGGATGAAATGGATTCTCTGGGGCTATTGTTCATAACGCACCCGTTAGGGTGTGAAAGAGATCGGTGCCTTGAGGTCACTTTTCAGAAGTTCCCGCTTCCTTTGGGTATTTTGCCACCGTGATGGTTTGATCTAGGTGTTGGATTTTCACCTGTTGGTTTGTTAATTTGGGAGAGTATGTCCTAATTACACTAGTCACTCAAGTTCTTTTGATACAGCTTGACTGATCGAACGAACCGCAGCCAAGTGTAGAGCATACACACTGGATTCTTGTCAATTTTAGTAAATTTTACAATGGGTGTTCTTGTTTAAAAGAAAACCCTCTAGGAACCTATTTCGATCTAAGTGGATCTCAATCAAGGAATTGAGGAGGGGTTAATTTTATACTAGCTGAAAAACAAATGATAAAAAAGAAACAGATACACAATTCTAGTTTTCTAATTAGTCCTACCACGAATCTCTTTCCCCTTTCAGGTCAATCGGGAAATTGTGGGGTAAGTATTATGATTACTTTGAAAAAAAAAAGTGGAATATGAAATTAATAATAAAATAAATTATACTACCCTACAAATTAGATCAATGCTAGTTTGAAAATAAATGAGCAGAAAGTGATGAAAAGGACACCGGCGCAAATCCCCCCAGGGGGGATGGGGAATGGGCTCGAAAGAGCCTATTCCAAAAATAATTTTATTTATTATTGGTTACAATATCAGCAAACTGAAATATCAGAAAATTCTTAGTCCTTATACAGGCTGAAACCAAGATCTTACAACTTTGCAAAAATTTTAAGATTTTAGTGAAAAGGGAGACCCCTGGGGGGATTTGAATGCTCCTGAGGCCACTTCCGGATAGAGGCTTCCTTTATTTTCTGTCAGACCTGCTAAAATAAAGTGATCATGTTAGAATAAAATATGCCCAAAATCACTTTAATAGTACCTTTGGATCAGCCTACCTTATCTAAAAAAAATGAAGTTAAAACTAGCTAAACAGGCGAAAAAGGAACCAAGGAAAGCAAGCTTTCCTTGCGATATTGGCTTGCTATTTGTGTAGACAATGAAGTATGCACTGATTTCTGGATTTAATCTCTTTTAAAATAGAAAGGAAAATTGGTGCATGCAACCTACTGATTCTCTTTAACTTGTCATGCAAAATGGACGATTTCCTTATGCTAGATCTAGAAGACTTAATGATATTTTTCAAATTGAGATCTAGACTATGAGATATGAAATATCATATCTATGTATATTTTACTTTGATGAAACAGATCCAAATGATAACAAAGCTTTTACACACCGTAACCAGGTAAGAAAATTGATTTTTTATAGAAATGAGAAGAAGAGGAGAGAAGGTCGGATCATTGCTTGAATGGAGCAAGATGAAAGGAGGCCCTTTTGTGGAGTACTGAGGGATAGAGTCTTGAGCTTATTGGATAGGAATGGTGTCAATCTAGATCCACACCTTCATCCAGTCAGGAACCTGCAACTAAATAACACAAGCTTGCACACACCTCGTGAGATCTGGATATAGATGTATAAAGCAACAAAAATGAAAGATTATGCAAAAATAATCTTATTTAAGCATATAACTGAAATTTTTGAGCATACATCATATGGATAAACAATATCAAGTAATCTAACTTGCCTATTTTATACCCTTACTTGATTCAACTAAATCCTTGAAGCCAGAGCACATAAGCAGCACAGAATTTGGCAAGAAATTGCAGCTACCACATCAGCAGCATAACACTGAGAATCCACACATACACATGCACTACACAGTATAGCCTCCAAAGCTTCTTTATTCACAAATGATGATCAGGTACAGAGTTACAATAGAAATCCCTTCAATCCAGCTCTAACGATCTTGGAAGAGGGAGCCTTAGCCAGGATATATACAAAAAACAGGACATCCAGCCCAAGGGGGGTGCAAATCCCAAGCAGACACATCAAATAAGCTAAAGGAGAGTCCATCAATGCCTGATCTATGTCTAGATGAGCTAGATCTGAGTCTCATTGAGTGCAACTGTCAATCGGGGGGCTGATATGACTGACACCTCAACCTGTTGACTGAAGAATCCACCAAAAATCATCCAAATGAGCCAAAAAAATGTGGAGGAGAGAGGGAGGGCTAAATTCCCCATAAAGGATGGTGAATATCAACTCTGGCTATGATTTGGTCACCTCCTTCAGTCAAGGATTTGTCAGATCCAGTGAATCTACTTCAGATCTGACTGATTTCAATCAAATCAGCTGAGAATCCACTGATTTATGATTTTGGATTTGCTCCATTATTCATCAATTTATTAATTAAAATAATCAATAATTGATTTTTGGGGCTTTTTGACCTGAGTGATGGAAAATCACTCAAAACTATGAAAAAGTGGGTCCATGGGTTTACATGGTGCTCTTAGCTTGAAAATGAGCACCTACATGACTGAAACTCATTATTTGGCCCACTTTTATTACAAAATCAATTTTTCCAATTAAACTATTAAAAAATAGCCTAAGTTTTGGAAAAATTAAATTTTAATAAAAAACGCTGAAAAAATTAAAAAATTGAAAAATTGAAAAAACCTAGGGGGACTTAGACATGTTCATATGACTCGACCATGATGTATAGCATGCTTATACATTGACACATATACTCTAATAACCTCAATAGGCCTAAATGCCAAGCCGACCACCCCATCTTTGGAGGTATGGAGTGAAAAACTCAGAAATTATCAGTCGTTTATTCAACAACCAATAATAACCAAGGGAAAAAACACCCTGGGCTGATCGAATTAACAAATAAATTCTAAGAGACCGAGTCTTTTACAGACACTATCATGCTAGAACATTTATTAGAATTCCCCCATGGGGTATGAACATGTGATATAGTACAACAAGCACTTCCCAGAAGTACTTCCAAAGGTCTTCTGAAGTCCGAACAAGTTATCCTTGTCCAGTTCACCAAGCTCACTTGATAAAAAACCAATAAGTACAACTTAGGTGGTAACAGTGGGTAAAATTTGAGTTGAAACAAAGTATATGCAAAGGTAGAGGGGTTCCTAGGGCATCGTAGAAATATTTAAACAAAGAAAAGATAGAAAGATCTTTCAAAATGAAAAACTGAATCAAACACCTATAAATTCAACTAGAAAGGTAATTAAACCAAACAAAGTCCTAGACTAGAGCATTATTAAGATATACTACTCTATTCTATAGATAAATACTGAAAGATAAGAATATGAACAAGTAAACTTTAAGAGAATAAACTTCCTTTTTACTTAACTATTCCTCTTCTTAATTTAAGAAATCTTTATAAACAACTTCAGAGATTAACTATACAATGCATTATAACAAAATTGCAACAACTAGAGACACTTTTACAAATTCAACAACTTCAGTTATTCATATAATTAACAAATGTACATAATGGTAAAACTAAGTTATCTAATTCCACTCTCCTTGGTTGTTTTGTGGATATGCATTTATTATGATCGGTACTTGAGAAGGAGTGGTGTCAAAATGGCTTTCAAATGAAGTAAAGAAACTGAATGGAATCAAATCGAACTTAACTTCTACAAATATGTGCAAACTAAGGAAAGTCCAATTATAGGTGATGGTAAACACGGTGTTCTATTCCATAAGCAAATGATTCTAACTTATAACCAATTCAGATGTAAAGAAAATATAGCTTATAGACAAGTAACATATCTTAATACAAGAAGCAAGTAGAAATATTAGTAAAGAATATTGAATTGTGAAGCAAGTAGAAAACTTAATAAAGATAACTCTTTTAAGTCCTACTCACATAGTGACAGAAAAGGTCCTACTACCCTAACCAATCTACAAAGTGCTAGTGTGCTTTCCTAATATTGACATATCTAAACCTAAACTCTATATATAAGGATAAATCAATCCAAACCAAAGATATAATTACAAAGTATCACAACAATATTGAAGAAATAAATCAGAAACTACAATAAACCAAAACACAAGACAAAACTCAAAACATAGGGTGAAAGGAGAGAAAAATAAGAATAAAACTTTAATTAATACTTTAAACAATCTAACCTCAGGTTCTAATAATAAATATAGCTATTATATAACTACCATAGCTAAAATAAAATAAAAAAGCTAAAGAAACATGCTTAAAATAGATTAAAAACACTAAAGAATGAATGAAAGGTTGGATAACAGACTAGAAGGTAGGTATGAACAATAGATGAAACAGGCTGTCTGAATGACAGTCTGTATACAAAAAACACTAGAATTTTTAAGAAATAGCTAATTTAAATGATTTTGAGATCAGTTGATTCATGCATATGATAATAAAGTGCAAAGAAACAAGAATTAAACCTACTTAATAATTAAATTCAACAGTAAAGTAACTTAAACTAATTCATATTTATAAAGACATCATTATCTATTGTATTTTTCAATAAATTGAAATATAACTAAATGAATTTATAAAAGTAAATAAAATCGAATCTATTGTAAAAAGATAACTTAAACTAATCTATAGTTATAAATATAAACTGCTTCCTATCATAAAAAAAAAACACGCTGAAATGTGATTGAACTATGTCTAAAACTTAGATAGAATCAAACCTAACTATAACAAAAATAAACCTACATAATTAAACTAACTAAATTCTATTTGATTGTAACAATGAAGCGAAATAGAAAGATGAAAGGAAAGATGGAAAACAAACTGAAATCAAATCTATGCATGCATCTGGTTAATTATATTTGGAAATGAAACTACTTTAACAACACAACATTATAAGGTAATCTATGCTACTGGAAACAAGTAATTGCAGAAAACCAAATTGCATAACAAATTATAAATGAAGTTAAGCTAATGCAAAGAAAGAGATACAGGAAAATACACATAAGAATGAAACCTCTGGCTGATGAGGGGACCTCCCAACAATCAGAGTGATGAATCGCTAAATGCTTTACACAAACACGATCATATACAGCATGAGAATAACTTCTATCAAAGTGAGAAACAATATTACATAGCTTTTCGACAACGACTGATTATGCATAAACTGGGTAACTAAGAACTCACGTAGAGGATAATATATATAATGTTTATAGAGGTGAGCATGTCGACCCTTTAGTGGTCGACCGTTTTCTAAATTTAGTCAACCTTTATGACAACTAACTGATCAAGAGCCAACACACAATGCTTCTTCCTCCTTTATCGCATGTTAGTTCTTCATGGCGCGTGATGTGGCATGAGGATCCTTCTTGGTGTGGATTGGTGTTATGGTGTCGAGTAGAGGAGGACGTTGGTGAGTATTCTAGAATGAATAGCATGCTATCATCCAAACACATAGACTATAGGCATTTTCCATGCTTTAATGCTCGGGAATCTACATTAGAGGAAATTTCAAGTCAAAATGGGCCTTTTAACTTTGATTCAAATTCCATGTCATCATGTGTTAGCCAATGAACTTGCTTTAAATTTGAAATACCATATAGTTCTTAAACACTTTTTTAATATATATTTGGGGATAGGTATCATAAAAAAACTACTTTTTTTGTTTGTATTTTTGACATATATCCCCATGTTTTTACTCAAATTTCGATCGGGAGAGCTTTTGGATGCGGAATTAAATTTCGCATCCAACGAGTACCCACTCAACATGTTTTTGACAGACCCAACTGTTACAGAGAGAAATTCCTATGTCTTGGGGGTACCACAATAGACAACTTGACTCCACAAATCAATCCTTTCCAATATGCAATAGAAATTAAATGTCTAACACTAAAGGATCAGACCTCGTACCTTATTCTGGATGGTTGAAGTAGATCTCCGTTGAGATTTCCAACTTCAGCTTGAATTGATAGATTACTTCCTCAACAACAAGTAAACAATACAAGCATTCTATATATCATGGTGTTAGATCTATTCTAGCATATATAATCAATAATGTATAAGCATTAGACATAATCCCATGGATAAAATATTCATTCAAACAAACATTATTGGACAGGAAAAGATATTTATATTAATATAAATCAAAGATTACAAGATACAACCTCTGATGTCATGTCTGTGAACTGGAGAAGCTCAATCCCCCACTTGGGCCTCCACCACCTCAATCCTCCATCTCTCGATAGCAAGCTCACATCTTCCAATATGATGACAAATAGGAGAATAACTATTTCCTTTGCCTCTTATTTATGGAGGAAGAGTGACATGATCCAATTTATTCTTGATATCTCAAACCTCAACTTGAGTGCATTAAAAGTTTATGTAAAGAATGTGTTTTCCAGTTTTCTTAATTCATGAACCAGCATTAACAGAAATTAAATGCTTAAAATAGAAATGAAAAGCAAAACTGATAAACAGACGTGGGAAAAACAAACACAGAATCAGATAGCCACAAAACAGAAGTTGATAACGGAGTTCACCCCCTCCACTGGGCTATGTTTCTGGGTCCCTCTCCAATGGGTATCGATCCAATTAATCTCTTTAATATGGTACAAAAATGGTTCGGGAATCAACTTTAGTAACTATAAATAGAATGTTGTACAAAGTCTTTAAGACCTCTCTTCTGGAAATTACAATTAGCCTTCGAAAGGAAAAGAAAGCTAAATTATAACAAAGAATGTCGACTTCAGAAAGAACAACATCTGGGCACTTCACAGCAACTCCCCAAGTTTCTTATAACAAAAAAACGAATCTCTGCCTCTGCAAAATCAAATACAGTAGCTGTACAAGCAGAATGCTGGATAGAAAGTCCTCAAGACCCCTCTCTAGAAATTACAAAATGGATTTAAAAAGGCAAATAATCCAAATCATAATAGAGTATAGTTGACTTTGCCTACAAATAGCAATCTGGATAAATTATAGCTGAACTCTCAGGGATCCCAAGCTCCCTTCACCGTCTCCCCTAGTGTGGTTAGAAAACCCTCTATTTAACATTTTTGCTAAGTAACGGGTTCGACTCGTCTTTATCATCACAGCTGTTATTTTCTCTATTATCATTACAACCATATGCTAAAACTGAACCATGCAATTCCGGAAAATCGCCGCGCAAGCGTTACTTACTACGACGTTCCATATTCCTAAAACGTGGCTAGAATCGTGTTGTAATAGTGTTCAGTGGGAGCATAGATCATGGGTTCCCCACTCGTTTTAGCAAATACAATGTATACATTATCGTTATGATAACCTTATGTTACTTCTTTTTAAATCTTCCCAAAACGTTTCAAACGAGACTGTTCCACATCATATGCTAACTGCCAACTCATCTATGGGACAAAGCCGTTACAAATGCCAAAACTGAACCAAATGCTAATAATGGAACATACGTTATATCCATATCATATGAATATCCGCCAAACTGTTCCAAAAAAAATGTCGCATTCATTGTTATACCAAATGTCGCAGCATATAAGGACTTCGCTATATAATTGATTCGTTGTCGTAGAATATAAGGACTTTGCTATATAACTGATCCACTGTCACAGCATATAAGGACTTTGCTATATAATTGATCCGATGTCACAGCACATAAGGACTTCGCTATATAACTGATCCGCTGTCGCAGCATATAAGGACTTCGCTATATAACTGATCCGTTATCGCAGCATATAAGGAATTCGCTATATAACTGATCCGCTGTCGCAGCATATAACTAAGCTCCACAATGTTGAAACATTCCTCAAACACCGCAGCATCCTCACATGTCACAGCATCGCAGCATCCACAAACGTCGCAGCATCGCAGCATCCACAAATGTCGCAGCATCGTAGCATCCACAAATGTCGCAGCATCGCAGCATATGACCAATGTCACAGCATCATGGCATATGTGACCACATGGGATTAGCCACAAACAATTTTAGATTACCTCCTGATGGTGCACAAACTGCACGGCCCATACTGTGCAAGCTGTGCGGCTCAAACTATAACTGTGAAGTATTTATTCATATGAGTTAAAACATAGATTAATAACCATTGTACCATATTGGATCAGTGTAATTTTTGAAGATGAATAATCCATCGGATCATTCCTCCCCATTGAAGAGCTTTTGGACCACCAAAATCTTGAATCATTCTGCAAGTAAGTGAGGATACAGCTTCCTCACCTTTCCAACCTCCATACATCCTTTCAATATTTCCTTGGTGATCTGCAACCAAACTTGCTTTTCAACTTCAAAAGGATGATGGTTTTCATGTCTGGCTTTGCAAATTGCCTGGCTTGTCTCCTACTGTTCTTGCACTATCTGCTGCACTATTTTCTTGGCATTATGATGCCCCCCTCTCACATCTTTTGTGCCGAAGGAAAAGTCCACATGTGACTTCAACAGATAACAAAAACAAGTCTCAAAACGAGATTTAATGCACTGCATGTGCTACAACTATTCATCGCAATCCTTAGGATGTTCATCACAATAAGTTTGGAGAAATTGAATGACTGTTCTATTGACTACCCATGTTTTCCCAATAATATGTGAACAATACATTGTGCTCCTTTCAAAATTAGTGTCCCTAAGACTCCATAAAACTGACCAAAATTGCCCCAATATTCGGAAGTGTCGAACATGTACAATAGTCATAGGAAGCCTAACATGAACCCTAATATACTGAAAGCACAAACTAATTGGTAGTCTCCCATCAAATTCCCTTACAACATTTTTAAGAGGACTAGATGAAGTATGAATAGGTGTGTACAATCCCAACCTTTTATCAATAGATTTGCACATCACACAATTCCTTACATAAGCATAAATAGTCTTTTGAATAATCATCATATTCATGCCAAAATTTGGGAAAGGCATGCTTTGCTGCAACTGCTCTTCATGTTTCTCTATCTTTACCTAAGATCCCAATTGTTGTGATCTTAGTCTCATCACCTGAATCAGATCCCAAGTCTTGAACTATGGCTGCAATAGCTGCTTGATTATCCTTATCTTTATTTTTATTTCCTCCATACTTCTTTGACCTTAACTCCAGATGAAGTTTCCAACACTTAGAGACATCATGTCCCTTCTGACAATGCGAGCATGTGGGTTTTTCACCCTCTTTTGTGATGATAGATGTTTTATTTCCCCTATCTTTGCTTTTATCTTTATTGTCAAATTTATATGACTTCTTCATAAAAGAATCATTATCATGCTTACCCCTAGCTTCTAAATGTGTAGCTTGAACACATACATCATCCAAATTACTGGGGTTGAACATCAACAAAGTATGTTGCAAATAAGAATGCATGCCACCAATATATTTAAGAAGAGTTTCTTGCATATCCAATGCAACATTCAATGCAATAGCCCTCTTCCTGAATTCATGAGTATAATCTTGAATGCTTTGTCCTTTAGCTTCTCTAAACATTTTCCAACTCATGGTTAATTGTTGAATATGTCCTAAAGGATAAAATTGCTTCCTTAATACTTCAACGAATTCATTCCAAACTGAAATAATTTTACCATTCTTTCGAAGATCTTGCTGAATCTTGCTCTCCCACCAAGTAAGAGCCATACCACTCATCCTCAAAGTGGCCAATTGAATCCTGGAAGGGTCATCATTAATGCCCTGCACCCTGCAAGATACTTCAAGTTGCTTGATCCAATTGTCTAACTTTTCAGCATCTAAATCTCCATTATAAATTGGCAATTCAAATTTCACATCCAATTTGAAATAAGGCATATTAGGACTTGCATTATTCGAATGAGAAGTATGAGAAGAAGAGAAAGTTTGATTAGTTTCAGGAGGATCACCATCACCTCCTATTCCTTTACCCTTTTCTTCCTTCTTCGCTTCTGCATCTTTGGATGAAGATCCATCTTCTTTCTTCTTCTTTTCTGCTCGCTCATTGAGTAGAATTTCCATCATGGATTTCATGCTCATAAAATCCTCTAGAAACTCAGTTTCTGAAATAACAGGTTTTTCCCATTCTGTATGTCCTTCTTCTTCCCCTCATGGAGAAGACATGGTTCTTGAGAATGTTCTCCTTGATCCAATCTTAGGATCTCCTTCGATTAATTCTCCTTCACCATGCTTTAACCTAGACCTGGTAAGCATTCATAAACTTGCACAAGTAGTTAACCTACTCTAATACCATAATATGATCCGTCAGAACTCAACTTGAGTGCATTAAAAGTTTATGTAAAGAATGCATTTTCCAGTTTGCTTAATTCATGAACCAACATTAATAGAAATTAAATGCTTAAAACAGAAATGAAAAGCAAAACTGATAAACAGATGTGGGAAAAACAAACACAGAATCAGAGAGCCACAAAATAGAAGTTGATAACGGAGTTCACCCCCTCCACTGGGCTACGTCTCTGGGTCCCTCTCCAATGGGTACCGATCCAATTAATCTCTTTAAGATGGTACAAAAATGGTTTGGGAATCAACTTTAGCAATTGTAAACAGAATGCTATACAAATTCTTTAAGACCTCTCTTCTGGAAATTACAATTGGCCTTCAAAAGGAAAAGAAAGCTAAATTATAACATAGAATGTCAACTTTAGAAAGAACAGCATCTGGGCACTTCACAGCAACTCCCCAAGTTTCTCATAACAAAAAAATGAAGCTCTACCTCTGCAAAATCAAATGCATCAGCTATTCAAGCAGAATGCTGGATAGAAAGTCCTCAAGACCCGTCTTTGGAAATTACAAAATGGATTTCAAAAGGCAAAGAATCCAAATCATAACAGAGTATAGTTGACTTTGCCTACAAATAGAAATTTGGATAAATTACAGCTGAACTCTCGGGGATCTCAAGCTCCCTTCATCATCCCCCCTAGTGTGGCCAGAAAACCCTCTATTTAATGTTTTTGCTAATTAACAGGTTCGACTCATATTTATCATCACAGCTATTATCTTCTCTATTATCGTTACAACCAGATGCTAAAACTGAACCATGCAATCCCTCCAAATCACTGCGCAAGTGTTACTTACTATGACATTCCATATTCCTTAAACATGGCTAGAATCGTGCTGTAATAGAATTCAGTGGGAGCATAGATCACGGGTTCCCCACTCGTTTTAGTAGATACAATGTATACATTATGGTTATGATAACCTTATGTTACTTGTTTTTAAATCTTTCCAAAACATTTCAAACGAGACTGTTCCACATCATATGCTAACTGCCAACTCATCTATGGGACAGAGCCGTTACAAATGCCAAAATTGAACCAAATGCTAATAATGGAACATATGTTATATCCATATCATATGAATATCCGCCAAACTGTTCAAAAAAAAATGTCGCATTCATTGTTATACCAAATTTCGTAGCATATAAGGACTTCGCTATATAACTGATCCGTTGTCGCAGCATATAAGGACTTCGCTATATAACTAATCCGTTGTCGCAGCATATAAGGACTTCTCTATATAACTGATCCGTTGTCGTAGCATATAAGGACTTTGCTATATAACTGATCCGATGTCACAGCATATAAGGACTTCGCTATATAACTGATCCGCTGTCGTAGTATATAAGGACTTTGCTATATAACTGATCCACTGTCGCAGCATATAACTAAGCTCCATAATGTTGCAAGATTCCTCAAACGTCACAGCATCCTCACACATCGCAGCATTGCAGCATCCACAAATGTCGTAGCATCACATCATCCACACACATCATAGTATCGTAGCATCCACAAACTTCGCAGCATCACAACATCCACAAACGTCGCAGCATCACAGCATATGACCAATGTTGCAGCATCGCAGCATATGTGACCATGCGGGCTTAGCCACAAACCATTTTAGATTACCTCCTAACGGTGCACAAACTGCATGGCCCATATTGCGCAAGCTGGACGGCCCATACAAGCTGCGCGGCTTAAACTATAATTGTGCAGTATTTAGTCATATGAGTTAAAACATAGATTAATAACCATTGTACCATATTGTATCAATGTAATTTTTGAAGATGAATAATCCACCGGATCAGTTCTTTAGTGAGAAAAATTGTTGATCAAACCTTACCATCATGTATATTTTCTGTAGGAGTTTGTAGAACCTCAATAGAAGAAGTGAATTTTCTTGACATAGTGCAAGGATCTCTTTTTGAAACTAAGATATTGTTCTCCTCATGTTAGGTAAATATCCAGTCATGTTCCTAGCTACATGAATAACCTTTTGATCCCATTTAGGCCTAGGATTGGGAGTAGGAGCTGAATCTAAATTTGGATCGGATTGAACTTTATCTTAAATTCCATAAACTTATTCAAATTGGTCCTCTGCTTCAGATTCTAAATCTAAAACATTAACTGAAAGCTTATCATATGCAAAAGGTTTAGGTAGGATTAATTTACATTCCCTTTCAAATGGAAGCTGATATGGAACTAGATCTGAGTATGATAGAAAGTGTGAGAATTCATATGCCTTGGAGGCATGTTTTACAACACCTTTTTCTATAATATTACCAAGTGATATATCTAATATATCTACTTATTCAATATGAAATACCACTCACTTTGATGAGCCAGTATGATTCATCTCGTATACTGGAAACAAATTTGATGATAAGGAGGGAACATAGAGTACATTCTTGAACAATCCATACTCTAACTTGATTGAGTCCTTTCCTTCGACATACATTTGAGTTTCATATCCCATGTGAATACTTGGACCATGAGTAAGTTGTAATGAATATGATGATTCTTTGGATGCATCCATGTGATTGGAGGCTCCTAAATCAATGAGGAAGGAATGTGATTTTGAAAAACCATCCTTCAGTGTATGACATCTCTCATCATGATATTCAGTCTTGTCTCCAGATTCAACCTTCCTTGCCCCTTCATGGAGGGAAATATTATGTTTCTCAAGGATTTTTGAAATATGACCTATGGTCTTCTTCATACAATATTTATTCTGTATGGTTTCGTTTCTTACAATAGGAGAACTTTCCACTGTCAAACCTATGATGTTTGTCCTTTTATCTACTGGATCAAACTCTTCCTTAGGTTAGAATTCATCGTTACCTTTTTCTTTTATTTTTTCCTTCCTCCTTGATTGTGCATTCTTTGTCTCAGAAGCCAAGAGAGATTGATTTTGAGATGCTATGAGGGCTCCCATTTATATCAGCTTGTATTGTTCATATATTAGAGACTCGATGAAAGCATTAAGGGATGGAATCCACCAATTAGGAGTATTCAGTCTCCCATACTGAAAGGTATGTACAAACACTAATAATTCTAGGCCATGTTTTCTCAGAATTGAGAGCACCAATTTCTTGTCCTTCTTGTCAATCTTGCATTTCTTGCATTGCATGACCAACGATTTGAATTGTGATAAAAAAAATGTTATATAGTTTCAAAGTTGCTGAGTTTTAGTGCTATCATCTCATTATCCAAGATATGGCCCCTCAACTCATCCTATTTTCCAAAAAATGGTTCAAGATTCTTGCATACTTATTTTGGTGTTATCAATCCCTCAAGGTGAAAGAGTAACTCTCTAGAGTTGTCTATGCACATGAGGCCAAATTCTTCATCAAGCTTATTCAAATACTTTGTTTTTTCAAGATGTTGATGAGGTTTAACCTCCCTTCCCATGGTGACCCTGTATAGACCCTTGTTTCACAAGACAATATGCATATCATCCCTCCAATAAATATAATTGAATGGTGTGAGGATTCTGGTTGTTAAAGCTGTTGAATTCTACATCTTATAGCTTTAAGAAACAACTAATTCTTCATAAAGTATTTAATTTACTTGCAAAAATACTTAAAAAACACTTGAATTCAAATCAAACCAATTCAAACACTCTTGATGTAGACATGTGCACTTTCTCTGGGTGCATCACACTTGGATAAACTTATTTGGAAAGAATCCAGAAGGAACAAGGCAAGAATACCAGGATTTATGTGGAACCCAATTGGTTCTGGTGCATCAATGGAATTTTCCGAGGTTTGAAGCTGGACTAGATACCTACTTTGATACCATGTTAATTTTAGTGAAGCAAAGGATCTTCAGGCCTGCATGAATTTAATGAGAAAATAAGGAATCAAAACAGAGAGAAGAATTCAATAAAGATTGATTAATTACTAATGGAAAAATTGCACACACATGGATACAAAATTTGAATAATCACATGGAATAAATTATTCAGTATAAAATATGTAATACAATGGTGTTACAAATAGGAGAATTCAAATACCTAAGATAAGATTCAAATCTACCAACCTGGACTCACTCCAGAGCTAACTCAGTGTGGGAAAATAACCACTAGAGGTCACTAATACAACTCTGAATCATTGAATTAGTTCACAGGTAGTTTATCGATTGAGTTAGGTGATCAAAGTAACCCTACTTTCCTAAAATAATGCAAAGTGTCACTAAGATGGTTGATCAGAGTGATCTAATTGATGGGAATCAGAGCATAACTGGACATAATTAAATACCTACTAGGGTCAACGGCTGGAGACTACTGGTGGAACTCAAAGTGGGTTCCTAAATTATAGGGATTGGTCCCTAGTGATCCTAAATTCATTAGGATTGTTGCATTGAGTGTTAGGTGCCATCGGGTGAGTTCCCCATGCACAAGGAAGTGACAATAATCTCCTAAGATAGAAAAATACAATTAGACTATGTTGGTCAAAGAGAGGATTAATTAATAATCCCAATAGGGATGTGTATCCATATGTCTATGATTCATCCCTTCTACTTGAAGTTTAGGGGATGGCTTCGGGGTGTTCCCAACCCATCCACTATCCAAAAATACAGTCCTGGAGATGTCTAGGGTACATCTCTTGACCCAAGGAGATTTCCTACATTTCCCCTATAGGAGAAGTGGCTCATAAATAAACACATCATTTTTTTTTTTTGGATTGAATTCAGTTGCTATGAAAAATATTTTCTAACATTATCAAACTACGAGTTGTGTTACACAGTTTTCCAACATATGAGGTATTTTCTCATCTTAGAAATATATTGGGATTCTCTTGAGACCTATGTTGCATGGGAATTATTCACATTCCAACATTAAAGGAAGCTTTCTAAATACACTAATGGAGTTTGTTGAGAAAAGAGAAAATGAAGTTTTCATTTGATAACAATTAAGGATTTATTATAATGAGTCAAAGATCATATATGATCTTAGGACCTCTAATATATATTATACACATAAAACACGTATTTTTGGGAACTGGACTTGAGGGCCATACCTCCTTTATACTCTAGGATTGGATGTACACTATTTTACCTTGACGAATGTGTTTATCCAAATCAGTAATTTGATTGAATGTTATCTTGAACAACTAATTAAATACACACAAATCTTAGTTGCTTCAGCTTATCATATACATCATATTAGAGGACCAAATATAAGAGCATATTAGTCCAATTTTGGTTGTAAAATAATGTTATTCGAACCTTAATTACTTACATTCACTTGAAATATTTCATTCATATCCTCCATTCCAAGAAACTTACTGTTGCAGAAATGGAATTAAGAGACTTTTCCTCCTCCTTTTCCATGAAAGTGCATTCATATATCCAATATATTTGAGGATGCTACACATAATCACCATCATACTAATTAAACATATCCCAATTAAAAACCAATTACCTAATAAAAATTATTTCAAGCCTGTATCTATGCATAAATATGTATATTGGAACTCGTGTGATTATGGGATTGAAATTGTATTAAGTGATCAATAGTGGTTGGAGGATAGTTGCAATTAGGGCTTCCATTTTTCCAAGAGGTGCCACAAACATAACATAACTCAAGTCAGCACCTATATAAACCACCATAAACATCGAGGTACTTAACAAACTCTAAATAATTTATTCAGTTTGTAGTGTTTCTTTATTGACTAAAAAACCCTTGTTCAAATCCCATTCATACGTCCTATATAAGCTCTAATACCTAAGAATCCAACCAACAAGAGAGAATGTAAAATTTAAAAAGAAAATGAAGAAATGGAGTCTGAACAATTTATTCAATCTATAGTGTTTATTTAACTAATAAGAATTCTAAGTTTGACTCTCTGTCATCCTAAAACTAGAGTCTAGAGCATGGTATACAAACATAGGTTAATAGTTTAGATCTTCGATTTTTAAGTGAACTAAGTTAAATCAGAATTTATATGTTGAATTTTAAGTTGAAAAATGAAAATATTTTAATTTTGGTTATCTATGTAGGTGATCTTAAAACAAATAAAAACGAATAGAAGAGAGTGAATGCCCATAACACATTTGAAATGACTAGTCTAGGTTTTCTACATTAATGCGAAGGAATTCAAGTCTGGAAAGAGAAACACAAAACCTTCCTTTCTCGATATAATTACATTGCAAAGTTACTTGAGAAATATAAAATGGATATTTGCAATCCTTGTCAAATATCAATGGAGGTTGGGCTAAAATTGTCATATGAGGAACAATTGAACATTGTTAATGAAACTTTTCAAAGGATGATTGTTGGAAACTCCATGTATATAACTAATATCAATCCAGATATCATATTTTCTATTAGAATGTTATGCAAATATTTGAATTCACTGAATATGGTACATAAGAATGCAATGAAAGAGTTCTTAGATACACCAAAGGTACACTAAAATAGGTACCTCCAGGCTAAGTGGATATGTAGATACATGTTGTTTTGTTTCAAGGGATAATCGTTGATCAAACTTTTGATCATTGTGTGGGCCATAGATTACATCTCTTAAAACCGTGGTGCTCAATATTTTGAGCTCCAAAGCTTTAACATATATCTTTTGTGATTACTCAAAACTTATTAATTGGATTTCAAATATCTCACTGAGCTTTCTTTGATTCTTTCAAGAATAAACACCAATTCAACATATCTTTCACACATGAGGTAATATCAACCATTTATTATCATCCTAATTAATACCTTGGGCATTTCAAAATATGTCTAGTTGATGCATTCATAATAATGGGTCTCTAACTTGACCTGGTTATCGAATTAACAATTTTTTTGAGTGAATTATTGATGCATAGATTGTTTCTTTGATCTTAAGTGTATCATATAACACCTTTACTCCCCTGATTCTGGTTCATTTGAGATTCCATTTTCATTGGTTGTGCAATTGATTTTTTCTATCTAAGAGAAAGGTACAAATACAACAATTCTATACTTCTTCAGGCTTAGGTATGTGACTCTCACTGTTCATTTTGAATTTCAAAGAATGAATTTGAGTTTAAATAAAAAGAGATGATAAAATTCCAATTTGAAATATATTGTTCTCATAAGATTCACTGTGTTATCACTCAGAATGTACCCCCGATTGTGAAAGGATAATCCCAAGGTAACCACAAAACCAAGCCTTAGGAAAGAAAGATGGTTTCTTTCTCTCCAAAGAGGGATCTCTCAATGTTTATCTCACAAGGCCATTGTAACACCCAAGTTTTGACCATGTTTGCATTTAAATATTATGATGTAACTAATCATGTTGTGGAGCTAGGAAAAAGCCCCACCATTTATTTAGTGTTTATGTTTTAGAAATTAAGGTTGAGCCAATGGTATTTTATGCTAGCTAAACATTAAAAAGCTGGACATCATGTTAAATTTGTAATTTTAATTAAAATCCCATAGTTGGCTATGTCAACGCAACTAAATGAGATGGGGGGCAACTAAATGAGATGGGGGAATGTTTTTTCCTAAGGATGAGAGAGTGGGGGATTGGAAGAGGGGGAATAAATTTGAAATGGGTAGAGCATCATTTCTAGAAAAACATTTTTAAATTTTATTGGGAAACAAAACACCAAAAATGACCACCTTTCCCTCATGTGACAGCATTTCACCTTCCCTCACGATTTTGGAATGGAAAACATTTTGGGAAAACCAATTCTGCATTCACACAGCAACATGCAAGCAAAAAGGATTCTGAGTCTGAACCTTTCATGAATTTCTCATGTCCGGCAATCTAGATCCTTCACATTTTGGGTTTTCCCTATGTGGATTATTTATTTTCACATTTTCTCCTATTTGCTAGTCATTTTCCTGAACCCGATTGCCCAGAATTCGATTTTGTGTCTTTAATTTTGAATAACCAGCAAACGTTTTCATTTTGGTAATTTGCAGCAGTCAGTCTGTCACCAACAATGTTTAGAAATTCGTAAATTTCTATTTGTGTATGTAATCCGTGGCATCTGCTATGTTTTGATAAATCCTAGGACTAAGATCACGGTGTGTGCATCCATGTTTGGAATGAATTGATTGAAGGAATAGAAATAGAGTCTAGACTTGCTTAATAAACCTAGTGTGTGAAAGAACCTCACAAACCAATCTAGAAGGTTGGTTTTCTTCTTTGCATGCCCTAAATAGCACTGGAAGGGAAGGCATGGCTTGAGGGAATATGTAGCAGAGATGGGAATGCTTCCTTGTGTTGGCTATGTAATTGTTTAGAAATCAGGCTAGATCCAGTGTGGGTGTTCATAGCTCAACGGTTGAGCAAACTAGCTTAGCAGTCAGTATTTCCACCTCCTTGGTAGCCTGATAAACTGAACTGGGAGGATGGATTGGTTGGTATCCTGATAAACCCATCTATTGGCTTGGTTGTGTCTCATGTGAATTTCGATAAGTATAAACCACTACCTGCATAAGTCTGATAAACCCAATTGTGTTGGCTTGACTGATTTCTATTGTATCCTTGGCTATGGGGAAGGTCTGCTAGTGTTCCTTATTTCTTAGGGAAAATCATTCCCATTTCGGGGGTGGCAGTGTTGCTAAGAAAGAGCACACTGGCCTATGGTTGGGTGGAATGTTGTAGCAACATAGCTAGTTGTGGGACACACTTCTCCAAAGATAAGTATTGTTGTTTATTTAAGTTCTGCAACTATATTTGCTTATGAATTATTATGAAATTGTCATGAACATGTTGAATGCATGAATGTGTTGAATGAATGATTTGCTTCCGTTGTATATTTCATGTACATTTTATTATGCATTTGTGTATTTATATGCTTTAAGTTCAATGCATTTTTATATATGTATTATGTTCATGGGGGCCTAGATTTCCCGAGTTGATAGATGTTATCGTGTCCTCTCTGCCGAGTAAGGGTTGGGGACATGAAAGCCATATATATAAAAGAAGAAATACATTTTAATATTAATTATGGTTGAAAAAATTGCACATTGGGAATGGATTCATATGGGACAATAACATTTACAGTGTTGTTGCATAGGAAATTTAACAAAGGAAAGGTAAATATCTCTTCACGGTCAAAATGCTTGTGGTCTGATGATATAGAGGGAATTTAGAAACAATACATTAGTGTGTGCATCTATCAAGGATGAGTCCACCATTAAATTTATATGAAATGTTTTGTGAATGCTTAAAAGTAATAGAACAGAGCATATGAATATGAATTCTAAACCATTGTAAACTCATTCAAGAATGAAAGGAAAACACAATGGAAGTTTAAAATGGGAACACATGCACATACAAGTAAAGAATGTATAGATTGTAAAGATGACAACATAGAAATATCTATCAAAAGGATAGCTTCAGCTCTGCAATTTTCTTAATCTCTGGAATCTCAGTTACAATGCAAAATCTCTCACGGGTTCCAACCCTTGTTCCATTACAAAAGATTTCTTCAATACAAAGTAGTACTCCATGAGATGATAACTAACTTCTATGCTAAAAATAGAAAAATAACTACCTTTTTACATTTGTCATTTTGGTTTCCTAACTAATAATTGCTATAAAAATAAACTATAAACTGCTAACTAGCTAATCTTCAAACAGTATTAAAAAAGTCTTCAATAAATCTTTATCCACACAGCCTATATTTTTTTCCATATTTCTCAATTGTCTTCCATTGATTGACGGTTGGCAGCTCCAAGCTAGACATTTCCTTTCCCAACATTCTTAATTCCACGTGGTCTTTGTAAGAAATCTATGGAAGTTGCGCATATGCAGCTTTGAAAGTATCAAAAATTTCAAAATATTCTAACAGTTTGTTCACTATTGTCTTCCAGGACAAGGATTTCTGCATATCCTCAAATTTCCTATGGTCCAATCTACATCTAACCAAGTGAGCATGATATTCTGTTTGAGAAAAGAGTCCACTTTTTTCTTCCTAGAAAAAAGGTAAACCCATTTTGAACAATGGTGTGAAAAAATTAATGAACATTTTCACTTGATGATGAATGATATCAATTTTATCCTATACTGTGTCAAGATGTAGTGCTTACCCACGACCTTCCTTACCCATGTGATGATTGAAATTCTATCCTTAAATATTTATGCTTTTAGATCATTTTCTTTCAAACCATTCAGAAAATTAACTATGTAAGTTTGCAGTATCTATGGGATTTTTTTCCAACACTTCCTTAACTGTTGTAACACTATATCTAACAACTTGCATGACAATTTATTTATCCAGAATATAGGCAATATATGGTCTAAATTTTGTTGCTTTAGCAATAATCAAATCCCATATGATATGTTTAGCCCCTTGTACAGGCAGTTATAATACCCCAGTTTTGACCCCATGGTACTTAATTGTACATGATGTACTGTATGAAAATGATGACGAGGAGCTCATGGCCAAGGCCCTTCCATTAATTGATGTTTGAGGCTATGTGATTAAGTTTTATACATAAAGTTTGGTTCTAATTCAACAACAATATATATATATTGATATATAATGTAAATGTACAAATTAATATAATACCATAGCTAGCTATGGGACTGCAAACGTTAAAGACATGGGATCATTATTCCACAAGGGATAGGGCCGGGAGTTAGTCAAACTCCTGAGCCAATAAGGTGTGACCATATTTCAATGGGGAAACCCATGAATCCTCATCTACACTTTTTGTCCTTTGTCCTCAATCATCAATTTCTTCCAGAAGTTGGTGAGGCAGTTAATGCCTTGGGCAGAGAAAGGCATGGAAGCCTGATGGCTTAAATAAGAAAGACAACAAGTCTACAGGTCTACATCTTGGGATGGCTTGTTCTTTCTTCTGCATCAATTAAACCCTCATAGGAATGCATTCCCATTCCCTCATCCCTGAGTCACACTCAACGTTGGGTTCATTCGTGCTGTTGGTACAGTCAGATGGAGGGAGTCGCATTCTCTATTCATGGTTGTTCATTATTTTTTCATTCCAACATTCCTCGATCATTCATTTTTTCTCCAGAGATGAGCAGTGTGGTGGTTCAACTATTCTGCATGTGAAAGTGTAGTTCCATAGTGTTTTGTCTAAGTGGAATTGTGGTATGAGACCTTATTTTCTCTGTGTTATAGATTGAAGCGTGTGTGTTGTGTTGTAACGAACATCAAATAATAATTAAATAACTAATAATAAAAATGATTAACTATAAGATTGAAAGGACATGACTTTTCAAGTCACAATTCCCAAGCCTTATTTAATAGGCGGGTCATCAACCATTGTAATCATCTTTTATCATATCCTTTATCCTATCATCAATATTAATATGGTGTATTCGATATTCCAAGTATTTTGGTAATATTATTTGTGTGAGCGAATAATCGTTTTGCTTCATGTGGTATTAGAGCCTCATTGGCTAGATCTCGATATTTTGGCCATACTTTTGGCTTTTAGCCATCACCCAGGGTTTCCCTAATTTTTGGCCTTTGGCCATCTACACAAAAAAGAAGAAAAACACATAAAAAAAAATATTTAAAAAAAAAAAAACAGAAATCCACCATTCTCCCACCCTTCCACTGCTGCAACATCTGCATGCTCCCTGCTCTCTAGCCTACTCCCTCCATGTGCACCTATCCCTTCCATCCATGTCGTCGCTCTCCATTTTCCATCTCTCACGCTGCTGCTCCACCCACCTGGTCCATCCTCCATCCCCACTTCCGCTCCATCCTCCACCTCACGCCATCTTCGTCAGCCCTGTAGCTGTTATACAAAAATCCTGTCACCATCATGTGATAAGACCTTTGACATAACTACTTGCCCTAAATCCTAGCCTCTGGAGTGAAGACTAAATGGTTTCTTATCAGTTTTTCATACAAATTCCCAGCACCGCTCATCCTCCCTTATCCAGGAATGGTACCCCTGCTCGCACCGCTTTTCATTGGTTGTCCACAAGTGGTGCCACTGCCTATTACCCTTAGTCAATAGGTGGTTATTACCAGAACCGCTCTGTCATAGAAGGAGAATCATAGTACCCTGGGTAAAAAGGGAAAAAGAGAAGTTTATTGAGGCTTCTAGATGATAAGCCTCGTGTACTGCCTTATCCCTACTACTGTGGGTTGGTTGAACTCGAGATCCCTCATCCTAGGATCTTAGAAGCCACCTCACCCACTAATTTCTCAACCATCTCTATCCATTAAAGCCCTATAAATAAGAGCTCATAGCCATGGTTGAGGGGAGAACATTGAAGGTATTGTTATGCTGTTGGACTGATTCTTGGCCCAAGATCATTTGGAGAGAGCATAGAGAGCTAGAGTCGAAGCTTTTGGGGATGAAGAGTTGGTTTCATGGAGATGCATTTCAACACTAAGGCTTGGTTGTAAAATTCTTCATATTTCTAATGCAAGATGATTTTCTGTCCCATAGATTAGTAGATCATATTATGGTTGCTTTGATCTATTTCGTGTTGAACTCTTTTGTAGGTACATAGATGAACTATCAAAGCATTGCATTCTAGATATCTACAGCATCTAGGGAGAGTTATCAAACTCTCTGATCTATTTGTTCTAGATATGAACCATTTAGACCAGCAGAACACCTTGCTGTCCGCAGGAGGTGAAATATTTTAGGAAACAAATATGGCAACTCCACTCGGGAGTAGTTGTATTCAGTTGTTCTGGTCGTCCTCAGTCTACAACTCTTCTCCGAATCCAAGATTCATTTTCTTCAACTCTTTACTGTCAGATCTACTTTCTGATTTGTAATATTTGGGTTTGAAACCTCCATATATCTTCATATTTGAGTCATTTTGGTCTTTTATGCTCTATTTCCATACTCAATTGAACAGTATTTGCCTTGATTTTGTCTATTTCAGACTTGATCTTTTGTTCTCCTTATGTTTTGGATATATTCAGGGAAC
Organism: Pseudotsuga menziesii; assembly: GCA_001517045.1. Classification (NCBI taxonomy): domain Eukaryota; kingdom Viridiplantae; phylum Streptophyta; class Pinopsida; order Pinales; family Pinaceae; genus Pseudotsuga; species Pseudotsuga menziesii. Next base: position 313,903 of record LPNX010175474.1, read on the forward strand.
CGCACATGTTCTATTGGCAAGAAGTGGAGCCACCACCTATGTCTAGTTAGCAGTACGTGGTGCCACCGCCTGAATCCAGTGAGCAAGGAGCGGTTCTGCCTCAAAACCGCCTGTCAGCAGCTTCATCTGTGCGGTGCCAGGTAGGCCCTGTTCCAGACTTTGTATTTTGATTTTTGTGTGTTTTTAGCTTAATTTTTGATGAAAATGAAGTGTACTTTTGAAAAAAAAAGAATTGTATATTCTGCAGTCGCTTTGAGTGTTATATTCTCTTTGCATTCAAAGAGAGTTTATGTTTCTTGCATTGGATTTCGTGTTATTTTCTTTGCTTGAGACCTCTTGCTCTTTTCTGTAGATATTATTCATTGGAATTGGAAATATGCATTTCATTTTCATGTGTAGGCTTTGGTTTGTTTTGGACTTGGAATGCATGAGTGATCCATGTTGTTTTGAGTCTTTCTTTGCTTGGGTGATTCTTGTTTCCTTCCACATGCTGATTTTTTCAGTGCTTGGTAGGAAAGATTGGTTCTTCATTTCCTTGTCTATTTCAAAGAGAATTTTTAGTTTTCTCTCTCTTTTGCTTTATTCACAAGCTTGTTGAATGATTTTCTTCTTGTTTTGTGCATGATTGTTTGAAATTCTAGATCTTACTTTAGTTGAGAAGAAACGTCTATTTTTCAGCTTTGTGTGCATTAGAGTTATATTTGTTTGGAAACGTTAGTCAAATCATCTTTCCATTGAGTTTTTATGCGTCTTTTTCGAACATGAAAAGATAGGAAACATTTTTATTTATGTTATATGTTCTCTAGAACTCTTTCTTATTTGCTTTGAAGATTGTTTTGGGGTGCATTGATATTTTACTTTTCATTTGAAAAATAGAATTGTATTTGCATTTGGGTGTGCATTTTTTGGAAGAAAAGTAAATCTCTCTCCCTCTCTTAGGTAGAATTTCATTGAGGAGGAAAACTTGCATTATCATATAGATCAGTGTGCATCTTATTTAATTCAAGTTTTCACTCCATGGTTCCACCTAAATGCACAAGATAAAATTAACGGTAGTACTAGGCTAAAATTTACATAGCAACTTGAGTGATAAGTTAGAGACATTTTCGGGCATTGTTAAGCGTAGGAGCTATCGTTACTTGTCCTCATTACATCTAGGGACTCGTGCGGTTCTTCCATGTATCGTCGGTATATCAAATGGCCTTTCACATACCCTTGAGGTATATAGAAAGGTACTTCAGGTACTCAATTGTATATCGAAACGCCCCTTGTGAACGGTTATGCATTAGACAACACTACTACCTATTTGAGCTCCCTTGTACCTTACATATATCGAGAGACCCTTTTAGGAATCCTCAAACCATCTGAGTTATCCTTTTGGCCTGTTCTATGAGATTCTTGGCTCTTATTCACTCCTTTCACATGTTTGCTTGTTGCTTTTAGTTTGAGTAGTACTTGCTTGTGCATGGTATTTAGGGGGTTATTAGAGAGTTTAGAGATGGCATCCTCATCTGGGACTACCACTCAAGAGGTCCCTTTCCAAGGTGTACCTTTTGTATTCCCTCCAAGTGAAGGTATTGGTCCTCCATTTATTTCCACTCTAAATCTTCTTGGGTTAACAATAGGTTTACCAGTCTGGCTATTTAATCCAGTAATTTCTGTTACACCTAATGTCTCAAATGTCACCTCTCCTCTGGGAGAGGATCGACCTCAACCTAATCCCTCTCCTTCTTCATCAGTTGATGTTCCACCCCTTTCTTATTCTTCACTTGACCCAAGCTCTGTGGTTAGTAGTCATGTGGGTAAGAAGAAGAAGAAAGGGAAGGGTAAAAAGAAGAAGGATAAGAAAGATAAAAAGCAGCAACCATCTGCTCTTGATGGTGCCCATTCTAAGAGAACACCCAGGAAACCCAAGTTACCTTGTAGGCTTTGAAAGGGGTACCACCTTCTTAAGGAGTGTCCTAGCCTCTCCTGTGTACAATAAGTGTGGTCTAAAAGGTCCAAACCATCTGTGTCATCAACCTCTGACCATCATGTTGAAGATACTCCCTCAACCAATGACCCATTGGTAACAAGTCGTAAGGGTAAAGTCTTGTATCCTTGTTTGATATGCAAGGCTATGCATCATACTTTTATTTGTCCAAGCATGGATGAAGCTTCACATTGGTTGGAAAATGTTACTGAACATCAACAGGTGATTCCAACAAGTGATAATAAGTTATCCCTCGATCCCCCACTGGTTGACCAAGTGGTCAATTTAGATTTATCTGTGGTTGATCCTACTCTTCATTTGGAGAGTGAAGTTAAAGTGGTCGAGTCGGTGTCATTTCCACCCAATCCCGCTCTTTCATCAGAGAGTGATAAGACTGAAGTAGTCTCTTTGACCAAATCTTCATCTTGTTCTCTTCTAGTAGAGAATGAACCAAAACCTGCCGAAGTTTTTATGCTTCATTTTGATTGTTCTCGACAAGAGGAAATTTTGTCTATCTCGACAGAACCCTCTTCGAGTAGTGAGGTTATTTCCTTTGACTGGAGTAACCTAATAGAATCTCATCTTCATTCGAGTGTTCCTTTCCAGATAGTTTGTAATGTTACCGCTAGGTAGATACTTTTCACTATTGTTGATGAAGGGGCTTCTATCAGTATTCTATCCTCGACTGCTTGGCAAGATTTAGGTTCTCCTCAGCTTGTGCGAGCCACCGATCAGATACTGGCTTTTAATTGAAGGCCTACTGAACCTTTAGGGACCCTTCCTTACTTTCCTATTACATTAGGAGGGAAAACTGTCTGCATTGATGTTATGGTCGTCTAAGGTCCTTTAGATTTCAATCTGCTCCTTGGACGTGATTATGTTTATGCCATGAAGGCTATTGTGTCCACACTCTTTAGAGTTATGCATTTTCCCCATGATGGGAATATTGTGACCATTGATCATCTTTCGTTTGTTACACCTGATCATCGCATTACTCCTAGTAATTAGACTTCCTTGAATGTGTCGCATGTTCTTGTGGTTCCTTCCCCTTCTTCCGGTTAGCTTCTTCCCATCATAGGTAAAATTGGGGGCATGGCTCTAGCCTTTGGACTTCATACTGGAGATAAGCCACTAGATTTTATGTAATGGGGGCAACCTACCAACCTCTGTATATCATGTTGGATAGGAGCAGGTTTGAGAGCATAGTTTACTTTTGGTTTCAATCTCGTTAAAAAATAAAACCACTCCTTAAGAATATTTTACGCTTTTGGTTTCAAGATTGCATAAAAATGAAACCATGTCTAGAGCATAGTTTACACTTTTGGTTTCAAGGTCATTAAAAATTAAAACCATTCCTTAAGCATAGTTTATGATTTTGGTTTCAAGCTTGCATAAAAATGAAACCATGTCTAGAGCATAGTTTACCCTATGTTTTTAAGCTCGTTAAAAAATAAAACCACTCCTTAAGCATAGTTTACGCTTTTGGTTTCAAACTTGCATAAAAATGAAACCATGTCTACAGCATAGTTTACCTTTTGGTTTCAAGCTCGTTAAAAAATAAAACCACTCCTAGAGCATAGTTTACTTTTGGTTTCAAGCTCGTTAAAAAATAAAACCACTCCTCAAGCATAGTTTACGCTTTTGGTTTCAATCTTGCATAAAAATGAAACCATGTTCTAAGCATAGTTCCCATTCTATGTCAAGCTCATTAAAAAATGAAATGGATCTCCTCAAGCATAGTTTACCTTTTGGTTTCAAGCTTGCATAAAAATGAAATCATCCTTGAGCATAGTTCATTTTCTATTTCAAGATCGTTAAAAAATGTAGGTTTCCTTAAGCATAGTTTACCTTTTGGTTTCAAGCTTGCATAAAAATGAAACCGTGTTCCAAGCATAGTTACCTTCTGTTCCAAGCTTGCGTAAAAATGAAATAGATCCCCCTCCCTTGATTCGAGTCTTCACTTTAGTGTTAGAACTTGAACCTTCACCTGCCCGATTCTCGTTCTTCCTACCCCCCTGGTGAACATTTTGACATTAGTAACCAGGTTTTTAGGTTGGGTATGGAAGAAGAATCATCAGATGAAACGAATCTTGGGGGCATGTCGAGCCACTAGCAACCATGCTAGGGGTAGGCTCTGCTAGCAATCATTCTGGGGGCAAGATTCCAACCTCTGTATATCATGTTAATGGGATTTTCCAAACAAATTTTACCCATTGGTTTCAAGCTCGCATAAAAATGAAACTAATCCCTGAGCATTCTTTTAACTGATCTTCGAGCTCGTTAAAAACAGTAAGATGGTGTTGAGCTTACTTTTCATTTTTCGTGCTCTGGTTAAAACATGAAAAGTGGTTTGAGCTTATTTTATTACTTTTTCATGCTCTAGATTCAAACATGAAAATTCTAATGGAGTCCTCTTTAAACTCTTTTTAGGCTCCCTAAATACGAAAAGATCGTCGAGCGATCTTGTCTTCTTCATGCTTGTTAAAGTATTTGAAGAGTCATCCATCAGACGGTAGGTTATCTCTTTCTTGGTTCGGATAGGACTATTTACGAGAAAGGAACACTCCAACCGATCATGACTGGAAGAGTTCTCTAAGGTATGGTTTTATACTTTTTCGGGCCTTAGAGACTAAATCATACAAAAAAGGACCCCCATGGAGTCTTCTTCTGTATTCATTCAGACTCTCTAAACATGAACAATACCGAGTTTTCTTTCGATGGACTCATTAAATTAAACATTGAGAGGCCCATTTTGGAAATGAACCCCTCCTCTCTTAGGTTTGTAAAACATATGAGACTGGACTTGTCTTCTGACAAGCTATATCGAGTGTTTGTTACCCTCTTTGAACTCATAAAACTGAAAAGAGGCACTCATCGATCATGATGGGGGAAATGGGAAAGGGAATCATTTTGTGAATAATGGCAGTTGTTTGTTGTTACCTTTGAACATGGCACTTTTCTATACAATCATGTCAGTCAATTGGGTATTTAGCTGATCTCTGTGATGATCCACTTTCATGAGTCATGCCAATCCTTTGAGTCTTTCAAAAGAATGCATTGTCCACTGTCACATTTTGTATCTGTCCTGTCTAGTCATGCTGCCAAGTCATTTTGTCATGCTGCCCGATGTTCAAAGGGGATATCAAGAAGTCTTACCTCTGTAGTATACACAGCCTTTGAGTCAGTCATATGGTTACTACATTCACATCATTCCAGAACTATGTTCCAAGTTTTGTGTCATCGATGTGGGACTTATCATGGCCCTCCTTCGATGAGACAATCCCCGTCGGCATCAGCTCATCATCCAGGAAATATTCTTAGAAACAATATTTAGTACCTTGAGATATATATGCCTTAATGACAGATTCTCTCGCTCTCGACGTAGGTTCAAATCATTGACCTTTGATCGATAGAATCGACTGAGTGTTCGACATCAGGACATCTATTCACACTCAGTATATTGTACTAGAGTACCTTAGGAATCATTGACATTAATGGTGATCTCCCTCGCACTTGTTAATGGTTCACATCATTGGCCGATAATCAAGTGGTTTCTACCATGTTCAACTTTAAATCATTGTAATCACACGGATAGAATCGTACTTTGTGGAAGACGAGACGAAGACCCTGGGTATTTGTTTAAAAGTGCTCATTACTTTTTCCCCATGTTGCGATGGAGTTTTTTATATCTAGCATGGATCCACATTTGTATGGTCATGGCTATGCTCATATTTGTGTTTGTATGACATAGATATATGTTGTATGTCTGGTAGCTATGTCCAGGTTTGAGTCCTCTATCACATGGATCTATGTTGTATTCTAGTAGCCATGCTTATTTATTCCACTCATGGATCTACCTTGTATTGGTCTGTAGCTATGAGTTTGGTTACTTGCGTCTATGAGTCAACATACTAATGTACTAAATATGCCTACTTGAATACATACTCTAATCAAGCCAACATTTTCATCTCCTGGAAATGACTTAATATCAAATCTCTCGTTTATCGTATCACTCTAAGACTCATGCTTTGGGGGGCATCTTGTTAGACCAAAATTTTGTCACCATCATGTGATAAGACCTTTGGCATACCTACTTTCCCTGAACCCCAGCCTCTGGAGTGAAGACTAAATGGTTTCTTATCAGTCTGTCATACAAATTTCCAGCACCTCTCATCCTCCCTTATCCAGGAGCGGTACCCCTACTCGCACTGCTTTTCATCGGTTGTCCACAAGCGGTGCCACTGCCTATTACCCTTGGTCAATAGGCGGTTATTACCAGAACTGCTCTGTCATAGAAGGAGAAGTGCGGTACCCTAGGTAAAAAGGGAAAAAGAGAAGTTTCTTGAGGCTTCTAGATGATAAGCCTAATGTACTACCTTATCCCTACTACTGTGGGTTGGTTGAGCTCGAGATCCCTCATCCTAGGATCTTAGAAACCACCTCACCCACTAATTTCTCAACCATCTCTATCCATTGAAGCCCTATAAATAAGATCTCATAGCCATGGTTGAGGGGAGAACATTAAAGGTATTGTTATGCTATTGGACTAATTCTTGGCCCAAGATCATCTAGAGAGAGCATAGAGAGCTAGAGTCAGAGCTTTTGGGGATGAAGAGCTGGTTTCATGGAGATGCATGTCAAAACTAAGGCTTGGTTGTAAACTTCTTCATATTTTTAATGCAAGCTAATTTTCTGTCCCATATATATTGTTGATGTTTGATTTCAGATATATATTTCTAGATTCCTTAGTCAGTAGCATAGATTAGTAGTTCATCTTTTTCGTGTTGAACTCTTTGGTAGGTACACAGGTGAAATATCAAAGCCTTGCATTCTAGATATCTACAATGTCTAGGGAGAGTTATCAAACTCTGTGATCTATTTGTTCTGGATATGAACCATTCAGACCAGCGGAACACCTTGCTGTCCACAAGAGGTGAAATATTCCAGGAAACAGTAGCAGGGATTTCTCCCTTGCTATAGGGTAGGAATGGCTACCTTCCATCTATAGGATGGAAGGATAGGTTCCTGGATGGAAATGCAGAAAGAAAAAGTGAAAATGAAACTAGACAATAATGAAAAATAACAAATAGAGAACCCCTCTGCAAACACGGTTAGGGTTCATCTCCAATAACCTGCAAAAACATATAAGAAAACCTGCAAAGAGAACATGTAAACCTACAAACAAGAAATGGGTTAGGTAAAAGAAACAAACAAAACAAAATACACATGTATACCTTCTCTTTAGTGGAATGGGCCACCATGCCCTGGCTGGGAGAAGCACCTCTATCTCTCTCTCTTGGCAATGGAGGAGCTATGGCTTAATGGGAGAATGAGTGGATGAGAGGGGGGTGTGGGTGGCTTGAGAGACAAAGGGTCTCAAGGAATCCATGCGAACCATAACAGTATGCAAGGGAGAAGTGTTTTGAGGGTGACCCCCACCCCTCTATTTATAGCTTTTTTAGGGCTTTAGCCCCTTTTTTGGTCTTTTAGCCCCTTCCACCCTATCTTTAGCTCCTTTTGGGGTTTTTAGCTCCTTTGAGGGGTTTTAGCCCCTTTTTGGAGGCTTTAGCCCCTAGGAGAACTATTTAGGCTTGTTTTTGGGGTTTTTAAGTAAGGCTCATTCTTAATCCTTAGGCTCATTCTTAATCCTTTTTGAGGGTGTGGGGGTCTAACGGGGTGAAATGAGGGTCATGTATGGGTATCCTTGGGTGGTGTAGGTCATGTAGAGTTGAGTGAGGGATATTTTGGGTTAACAGATTGCCCCCTAATGTGTGAGGGAAGGAGCTCATCGTATGGCCGATGAACATCATAGGATTTGCTGCAGAGAGGTGGTGCTTCTGTGGATGGGGCATGGTGTATTTTGGTTTTTGTATTAATATGGTTCCCATCAATGGGTGAGATACAAATAATGTGTGACATGTATATGGACGAGGTGGGAATCCCCATGCTCACGACAATGTCAAAATAATAATGTGATCTATGCTCTATAATACAAGAGCCGATCATATACAACTGATGATACAATAATGGTTGCCTCAATTAGAGGCTGAATACAATACTGATATAAAGAACTGCTACATTGGACCCATGGAATTCTCATGGAATGCTATACCTTCATGATTGATAGCTTGCTATTTCTAGAATGGTACATAACTGTATGGACTGACTGATGGAGAGTTAGAGTCTCTGTGATACAAGTGTGCTGCATCAATCATAAATCTATATAGAAGCACTGTCGGGGTTTCTAAAGACTGTCTCCAATGCAACCCAAAAATCACAAGGGGCATAACCTGTTTAGGTCCCTTGAATAGACTCATCAATGTTCTAGAGTCAGGTGACATCCGGAGTCTTCGACCAAATATTGCATGGACCAATACCCTGTACGAATCTCAATGGTATGATGATGTAGCTGGAATCAAGCATGTGAGAAACAACCTTCTCGAGAGGCACTACGGACTCCTCGCAAGTGGTCCAAGGAACTCATCAATGAGGTTAATGAAACCAAGATACAAGGACCTCTGGGTCTATCCTTTGGAATATGTGTGTTGTCGTCGACAGAGGGAGACCTGCCCCTGGTCAAGGCAATGGTGTTTGCTTAACCAGAAGTGTGAGGGAGATAACCAAAAGATGTGAGACAATCTGTGGACTGACCCACTGAATGGGGGGGAGGGGGAGGGAAAGAGTTGAACAGGGGAAGGGGGAGTGCAGTAGACTCAAAATTCCTTTGTTCATAGTATGACAGTAGGGCGAACCAGGAAGCAAATGAAACTGACTCATGGAAATGGGATCATAGCTATAATACTGGGAATGTCACTGCAGATGGGAAATACTTGGGGGAGGTAGACACTTTTGATATTGATGGGATCCAAGGAAGACACATTGCATACTACTCTAAATAAAGGTGACCCAAAGGGGGAATACTGCCAAACTATTTTTTGTGGGGTGGTGTCTAGAGACACTATTGTGGTACAATCTCATGGATTTTGGTCGAGCCCAAGAAAGTAAATGCTCGATGGTGCTTTCAATTTTAGAGAGTCTGAAAGAATGAAGAAGACTCCAGTGGGGACTCTTTTTCGTTGGTAGTCTCCTGTGCCCAAAAAAGGTTAAAAGTATACATATGAGAGCTCACCCATCCTTTGGGGGATGAGAGAATTCTTTACAATTGGTAGTCCAATCAGGTTGGAAAAGGTTAGACCTATACTAACTGGACAGTCATTCAGATACTTTTACGAGCATGAATGAAACCAAGTTTGCTCGGAATTATTTTCTTAATGAGAAGGTTGAAAAAGAGATTAACGACAACCCATGGTGAGATTTTTCATAAAGTACGACCCCTCTACCCAAGAAAGCATAAAATTATGCAAAGGGGAATGGTCTTGGCTTGAATATGCCAAGGTGGTCCTTTTCAATTGATGGTCTACATAGTCTACAAAAGGAGGTAAACGAGACGATGTAAACACCCTTTCCTATAATTTAATGAGTGGGAAAGGAGGCAGCTGCGCTCGGCCATATTTTCATTCTTTTGGGAGTCAGAAAGAGCTTAAACAAAACTCTAGTATGGTCAACCGATTGCAATGGCACAGGCGGTGCCCCATGTCAGGACGGTGGACAGTGGTCCAAAGGTCATCCGTGTAGTATGGACGGAGCAGGTGGCTCTCAAACATACCAATACATGCATGGGATAGATCGTGGTAGAGGTATGCAAGTTCGTGTAGAAGAGGCACACAAAATGAGGTGGCCCTTGGACAGAGGTCAGGAGATTTGTGTGTGAGTTGTGGTGGACGGACTTGACTACATGTGATGTGAGTAGAAGTCCAGAGGCAGTTATACACCAAATACATGCAAGAGAAATAATTTGTCTTCAGGAAAATGGTCCAGAGATCTACATAAGGTGCAGTGGATGAAGTAGATGGCTATATGCTAAAAATAAAAATGATGTTCCTTAACAGGTGATGGCCCGACAACCCACATGAGTAGCGGTAGGAAAGAGTGATGCAAGTACAGATTCATAGGCACTTGCATCGCCATGCTATGTCTCGTAAATTGAGGTGACTTTCAAGAAGAGATCCCAAAATTTGTTTGTTAAACATGAGACGATGGTCTCATAAGCAGATAGAGGACAAAATTTTGAAACCAGTGGCGCAAACAGTGTCTCAAATGGACTCTGTATGGTCCTGTTATGTCGAATGGGAGAAATTAGGTCAAATAGGGCCTATATAAGGGTGGGGACCACTTTGTAAGGTGTCATTGTCACTATTCACTATGGAGTTGGAGAGGTGGGCCCTAAATTTTCATTTGCTAATTTATCCTATTCTGACCGGCAGTTTCAGGTTCCGTGACTTGCAGGCAAGAGCTCTCGTCAAATCTCTTCTTTTTGGTGGTTTACATTCTGCATTTGGTCACCTGGAGGTCCTCCATGAACTTGTTGGGGTTTCATGGAGCCAAGTCACACTTTTCGAAGGAAAACGAGTGACCTAGTCGCACCTGTGGGGCATTTTTGAGAGACCTAGTCGATCATTTTTCCCAAATAGGTGCAACTTGGCCTCTGGGTGATGTTTTTTTATGAGAGTAGTGGCTGACATATGTTTTTTGCTTATGCAATATTGATGAGATTAAGTGGTGGGAGAGAGACTGTAAAGACCTCTAGGAGGTGTCATTACGAGATGGGAACATGTGTGATACACTAGCTGGTTGTGGTTTACTGAATTTCATGAGGATACCCCTCATGAAGAGCTTGTGTTTGCTACTGCAAACACTGGTGAGCTTTTGGGATGTTGAGGAGGAGGTCTTCCTATTCTAGGGCCAACATATTGAGATCATGCTAGTGGATGTGTACTTCTTGACTGGGCTCCCTATGTTGGGAATTGTTGGTGACTTGGCACCGGTGCTGTCTCAAGGGGAGACATCGGAAGACCTATGTGACATGCACTATTACACTATGGCGTATGTGCATGGCTCCTATATCCTGATGTGTGACATTGAGGACCTATCGACACTGGAAATGGTGACATTACTGCTATGTATCTTGGGTTCCATACGGAGCCACAAGATATCTCGAGGGCAGCTTCACCTGGTAGAGCGTGCTATGGGGGGCATGTACTATGGGTGGGCCCAGATGTATCTTCAGGCTATGTGGTGTCAGCTGAACAAGTCGAAGGAATATGGAGAAGGATTTTGTTTTGGCTTTGTTGTAGCTACAACTTTTTTTCCCAATTTTTTCAAATTTTGGACCCTCCTTTTGATTTTATCTTACCTGGAATTGTTTGGATTCCTGAACTCTATTTTTCCTTTGCTACAAATTTGGATTTTTGAGGTTGAATTGACGTCAACTATTTTCATTCATTTCGGAAGTAGAATGATCCAAAAATACCAATGCTTTTGACTGTGGAACTTAACATTTTTTTTATTTTCAAATGGTTTGGTTTTATCGTTGTTGGAGGTTTGTTGAATATTGAGTCGGGGTTTTAGTTCTTTGTGCTACCACTGTTTCAGAGGGAATATGGCAAAGGTTCGGACAGATAGCTCTATGCCGCCGATGGAAAGCCCTGTTTTTGCATTGCGCTTTACGTGGTCTTTTGGTTTTATTGTTAAATCCTGTTTGGCTTTATCGCTATCGGAACGATGTTTAACTTTTATCGGAGGGCTAGTTTTTTTTATTTCCAATACGGCGGCCGCTTGGTTTTAAACTTGTCAATCAGTAGTCCTTAGTTATTTCGATCATCGATGTTTTCAGTTGGTCGCATAAGAGATAGTTAGTCCGTCCCCCACCACTGCGGCTGCATAGTACATTACCCCACGGATGCATTAGTCCTTGCTGTTACGGAGAGAAATTCCTATGGCTTGGGGTACCACAACAGATAGCTATGACTCCAGAAATCAATCTTTCCCAATATGCAATAGAAATAAAATGTCTAACACTAAAGGATCGGACCTCGTACCTTATTCCGAACGATTGAAGTAGATCCCTGTTGAGATTTCCAATCTTTAGCTTGAATTGATATAATACTTCCTCAACAACAAGTAAACAATACAAGCATACTATATATCATGGTGTTAGATCTATTCTAGCATATATAATCAATAATGTAAAAGCATTTGACATATTCCAATGGATACAATATTCAATCAAATACACATCATTGGACAAGGAAAGATAGTTCTTATTAATATAAATCAGAGATTACAAGATAGATACAACCTCTGACGGCACGTCTGCGAATCAGAGAAACTGAATCCCCCACTTGGGCCTCCTCCACCTCAATCCTCCATCTCACGATAGCAAGCTCACTAACAAAGGGAAATCTTGGGAAGAACACAACAGTGCTCCAAATGGACAAAGGGATGCAGACTCCAACATAAATTCTGGCAACAATGGACTATAGTTTCGTTGCTTTCAATCTCTCTATATGCCTTCAATGTACCAAGGGGTTCCTTATATAGCTTCACAAGAGATAATCAATGGGCGAATCTGAGCGATCTCAAGGCATATGGAAGGCCAGGAGTCAAATGAGTCAGATCCATGTCAAGGAAAACTCCAAAATGATTTGGACTATGCACACATGCCGATGTACACAGATACATCGGTCAAACTCACGTATGTATGCAGTTATCGGGGAAAAAGCCACGTATATCATCTTTTATATAGTTTTAGGGATGATCAAGGAAACATCAAAGGATAAAATATGGTCCATGGGGTCTAAAGAGTCTGCAGCGGGACAGGGGAAGGCCATACAAAGTGTGATTCACCTAGAGTGGTGAAATCCACTATAACACTTGCACTCGTTGATGTCGTGGTTTTATTGTTTTAACTTTCTGTTTTTCTTTGTGCTATCGGAAGGGTTTTTGACTTTTGATCCGAGGGCTAGTGTTTTTGGTTGCCAACACGGCAGCAGTATTAAGCTCACAATTGCTGATACTTAGTCATTAAGGCTTCTGATCGCTGAAGTTTTCATTTGATTGCAAAAGCCATAGCCTGTTTGTTTCCCATCGTTGTGGCTTCGTAGTGAACTATCCTCCTGATGCATATAGTGCTTCCACCCGCTGATGTGAGTTTCCTGCCCGATGCTTAGTGTTCAAAACTGTCAATAGGATCTTCTCATTGTTTTCATAGGTGACAGAGGTTTCTATTTTTGGTCAAGTTAGGGATTTCATGATGAGAGCACAGTACAGGGCCTCACATTCGATGATTAGTTTTATTGATAGTGTGTTTATGTTTATCGAAAAAGCTATATGATCTTGAATGCAGTCCGGATTAATGATGAGTTTTTCGTTTTAACTGGAGACGGACTTAGAGGATTTTTTAGACCCATTTTGGTGATTGTTGCTACAAAGAAGACATATATAGAAGACAAAGCAGAAGAAAAGAAGCAGAGATGAAGACAGAGAAGAAGAAAGTAAAGGTCTGATATCTCAAAAAATCGATAGCAGCAAAGGCCCAAGCTTGGGAAAAGTTCATCAGCAACCAAGCAAGTCTCTCTTTATAAAAGTGCTATTAAATTTTAATTTAATGTAACGTATTGTAAAACACTCAGTAAAAGAAAAAATTGTGAGATTAAATGGTTGGGGGGAAGCCCAAAGGTCACAGGGGGAGCCCAAAGGTCACAAGGGGTAGCCCAAAGGTTTTGTTGTTTTGTATAAATATAGGAGAGTTAGATGTAATAGTGGAATTTTTCCCAAATAGATTTGTGAGAGTATGTTGTAAGAAGAACTATTTCCTTTTGCAATAAAGAATTACAAGTTGCATGTTGGAGAAATCTTGGTGGAATGTTTCAAATGCTATGCTATGGATTTGTTGAATGTGAACTATTTCATTTGCAGCTGTTTTCCATTAACTGTGAGATCGTTCTAACTCTTTGAACCTATGTTCTTGTTATGAATGCACTCTAGTTTATTCTATGAAATTTCCACTATGGGTAATGAAGGCTTTTCATAAACAATAAGCTATCTTGTTGTTCTTATATCTGTTAATGCTCATGTGTTTTGAAATAAGTAACAACTATCTGTGATTTTTCTTAATGCATGCACATAAATACATTGCTCATTGATAAATGATAATCTTGCTCCCTAGGGATAGGTTAGATAGTTAGTTTTAGTTTCTTGCTGTGTGTGATTTAGATGCGAGAAGATGCGCATCACATTGTGACCGCACCTCATATTCTCTATCAATCTACATTCTTAGATAGGAACTTGCATATCATAATTAAATTAAAAAAACTAAAAATATACACAGTGGACCGGGCTGTAACCAGTAAAACATTGTATTTTATTACTTGACCTATGGTAGCCGGATCATAAACTGGATGGATTCCCCATACCAAACAGTAACGGTCTAGTTGGGAACATTTATTGGGGAGAATTCCTAGTTGTTGTTACCTGTGATTTTCTAGGCCTCAACAGTTTTTGGCGCTAGAAAGAGGGCAGCCATTGCATAGTTGGCCGTGGAAACCCATTTCCTCATAACTATTCCACCGGTAATAGTTCTGAGAGCAGTTTGTTTCCCAATCCAATTCTTGAAGAAAAGGGTAAAGAGCATATGTATTCTATTGATAATGAAGTAGTCAATGACCTAAGAATATTTACTAGGGAATATGCAAATAATATTGGAGGATTACCAATTATTCCTGTCTTACCTAGAAGAGATTATTGGAAGAAAGACTGCCCTATATTGGAAGATGCAATGTTGGTTGAATATTTTGAAGAACTAGTAGAAACAACCTTATAGGAAGTTGTTCAACCTATGAATTAGTTTGACCCAAATACACCTTACTGTTCACCTATTCATATCCCTTCTCATTCACCACCTCATTCTCCACCCAGAATCATGGCAAATGTAAACGCAAATCAGCCACCTAACCCACCAAATCCACCACCTACTTGGAGGGATAGATCACCATTAAAACTAGCACCTCCTTTGCATGACTTACCTTGGGATTTTGAGAAAATGTTGCCTAATTTTGACCCAAGTGAAAATATTTTGGTAGATGATCATTAGGAAAGCTTTTACTTGGTTATAGAAGGACTACGGGCTAGAGAACATGAAGATGTAGTCTGCAGATTGTTCCCTCATACCCTGAAAGGAGTAGCAACCTCATGGTATTTTTCTCTTCCTACAAACTCAATCACAGACTGGGATACATTTGAAAGAATATTTAGAATTAAATATGTAGTCCAAAAAACTCATGCAACTCTGATGAAAGGGTTATGTGCTGTAAAGAAAGAAAGAAAGGAAAAAGTGCATAGTTTCACTCAAAGGTTTGATGCTTATCTAAAGAATTTTTCTGCAACTAATAAACCATCTGATAAAGTTCTGAGTGAATACTATACTTTAGCTCTAGGGCATGAATTGACCATGTTTTCCAAGATTTCAGTCAAACCTAAATTGTCAGAAACTTATGAAGAAGATGAGAGGGTAGAAGCTGAAAAAGAGAGCATAGAAGATTATCCTGAGCAGTCGGGAGAAAAAACTTTTGGTAAGAAAGTGTTGTTACTGACTAAGACTAAGGATGAGCAATCACATGACTTTGAAGATATGGTGAAGATGATACAAAAGCTATCCAATAGAATAATAGATTTGGAAAAGGAAAAGGAAGCTCAGAAATGTTATAAGCCTTACTACAAAAGGAGAGAGGACAACAATCAATCTAAACCTCCTCCACACGGTCCTGTATCAATGAATTTAACTAAGGTGGGTATGGATAATTTTTGCACCTTTCATCAGCAGCCTCATTCTGAAAAAAAATTCCCTCAATGGATCAATTCGGTGACATTAGTAATGTTAGTTTTCCAACTTTAAGCTAGCATTATTAGGATCTTTAACTGAGAGAATAACAAGTATAGCAATCAAACACAAGAGACAATGAACACAGTGTTTTCCTTGGGGAAACCATAAATGGAGAAAACCCTGCAACTTCCTCAGAGATAGAATTAGTACCAAAACAGTAAGTGATCTCCCAACAACAGTAATATTCTTCTTGTCTAGCCCCAGTGTCTTCTCCTTCCTCAACTATGCGCTATACTTGAGTGTGGATGAGTTGTGTGTTAAATAGAGACTCCAGTTCTCTATTTATACTAATCCCAACATGACTAAAACCCTACCAGGGCCGACCTCTACTAGGAGATTCTAATAACCCTAGTGCCCTGGAACTGCGGGGACTTTAACCCTTAGACAATCGAAGGGTTACCCACAATGACTTGACATGACTTATTTACATTATTGATCCTCCTGATTGGAACATCAAGGATGAAAACATGACTCAATTACATTATAGATACATCCCAGAATAAACATCGGGTTACAATATATATGATACATAGATGAATACATTCTGAAGTTACAAATACATCAACACTCCCTTTTAACCAGGAAGGTATTCTTTCGACACAATTTTCAGTACTGGTATTCTTCTTTGTATTAGCTGGATCATCTCGTCATCTACATCTCAAGTATTTTGAGCCTTCAAGTCATCTTCATCTTTGAATTTGGATCATCTCTCGATCTAGATCATCACGGGACATCATCACTGGATCTGGATCATCACTGGGCATCATTACTAGATCTGGATCATCACTACTGGATCATCATCACTAGATCTGGATCATCACTAGATCTAGATCATCATTGGCAATCATCACTGGATATAGAACATCATGGGTGTTATCTCATGATTCTTCTCATCACAAGAAGTTCTACAGAGCTATCCCTTTTTCATGCTAATTGTAGGTCTTCTTTAGTGCTTATATCTGACACTAAGTTAGAATGGCCCACCTAGCACTTACATCTGACTTACTCGTCAGAAAGGCACACCCAACACTCACATCTGATCATGTAGGAACCAATCCTATAATCATATTAGAAAGGCCCAGTACTCACATTCACCAGCATGATAAGAAATCAAACTACTATCATCTGTGAAAAGGCTCAGCACTTACAACCACCAGCATGATAGGACCACAAACTACTATCATCTATGGAAAGGCACAACACTCACATCCACCAGCATGGTAGGAACTCAAACTACTACCATCTGTGGAAAGACATGGCACTTACAATCACCAGCATGGTAGGAACTCAAAATACTACCATCTATGAAAAGGAACAGCACTTACAATCACCAGCATGATAGGAAATAAAACTACTATCATCTGTGAAAAGGCTCAGCACTTAAAACCACCAACATGATAGGAACCCAAACTACTATCATCTGTGGAAAGGCCACTACACTTACATTTGATCATGTGGGAACACATCCCTCAGTCACATTAAAATGGCTCTCAGTCCTAGACTGAGGATTCCTAGTACCTCACCAGGTAGCTCCATTCAAAGAATGGAGGTAGCCCTTATATCCGACACGAAGTCAGAATGGCCATCACTCATATCTGACATGGGAGGAACCTAATCCTTTATCCATGATAGAATGGATCAACCCTTACATCTGATCAAGTGGGAACACATCCCTCTATCACATCAGAATGGCCATGAACTCATATCTAATCATGTGAGAGAGCATCTCACAGTCATATTAGAATGGCCCTCAGTCCTAGACTGAGTTTTCCTGCTACCTCACCAGGTAGCTCCATTCAAAGAATGGTAATAGCCCTTATATCTGATCATGTAGGAACCAATCCTATAGTCATATCAGAATGGCTCAGCACTCATATCTGACATGGAAGGAAGCAATCCTCTCACCATGATAGAATGGCTCAGCCCTTACATCTGACCTACTCGTCAGAATGGCTACTGATCTCAACACTCATATCTATCATGGAAGGAACCAATCGTCTCACCATGATAGAATGGCTCACCCATTACATCTAACCATGGAAGGAACCAATCCTCTCACCATGCCAGAATGGCTATGGGACTCATCACTTTCCCTTGAAGGAAACCTCAATATGGAGAACACCAAGCTTCTCCCTGAAGTACTTGAACTTCACCCTAGCCAATGGCTTCGTCTACACATCAGCTATATGTTCCTCCGTCACAACATACTGGAGCTTCACTACTCCCTTCTGCACCATATCCCTAATATAGTGATACTTGATCTCGATATTCTTCTACTTGTCATGGAACACTAGATTCTCTAACAACTTCACACAACTTTGGTTGTCATAATGTATACAAGAAGCATCCAACTGGAGATCAAATAAATTAGATAGTAGCTTCCACAGCCATACTGCCTCACAACTAGATAAACAAGTTGCGACATACTCTGCTTCAGCTATACTCAGTGCCACACAATATTGCTTCCTACTAAAACAAGAGATCACACCTGATCCCATACTAAAGCAACACCCTGAAGTGCTATTCCTATGAATGGCACTGCCTGCCCAATCTGAATCAACATAGCCCTCCAGGTTAATCTTCTGATTCGCATCATACTTGAGCCCATAATCAACTGTACCCTTTAGGTACCTTAGAATATGCTTTGCAGCAATCAAGTGAACATTTCTCAGATTTGTCAAGAACTGGCTCAAGGTGTTCATAGCAAAGCAAATGTCTGGTCTCGTGTTCATTAGGTACATCAATGACCCAATCATCTAACGATACATCATAGCATCAACCAAATATGATGAAGCATCACTCAATAGCTTCAAGTTTGATGCTATAGGTGTGGCCATAGTCTTGCAGTCCATCATCCCAAACCTCTTCAGGATATCTATTGCATACTTCCCTTGTCCAAGGAATATTCCATCTGTACTCTGCCACACCTCCATACCTAGAAAGTAATGTGTCATACCCAAGTCCTTCATCTTGAACTCAGCAGCAAGATTTCTCTTCATATCAACAATCAACCCATCTGTACCTTTCACAAATAGATCATCTACATATAGTAGAAGCATCACTGGGTTGCCATATTCAACCTTGTAGTAAAGGTTGGAATCTGCTTTACTCTTGGTAAAGCCCAAACTGGATAGAAAGCTGTCAATTATGTCGTACCAGCTCTTGGGTGCCTGTTTCAAACCATACAAGGATTTCTTCAATCTACATACATGAGACTCTCTGTCATGTGTCTCAAAACCAAGTGGTTATTCTACATACACTTCCTCTTCTACTACACCATTCAAGAAGGCAGTCTTGACATCCATCTGGTGTATTCAACACTGCATCCAAAGCAAGTACTGATCTGATGGAAGTGTATCTAGCTACATGTGCAAATGTTTCTTCATAGTCTATTCCTTCTTTCTGAGAGAAACCCCGAGCCACTCTGAGAGAAACCTTGAGCCACAAATCTTGCCTTATACTTTTCAATGCTACCGTCTGCAGCATGCTTGATCTTATAGATCCATTTGGAATTTACAATTGACTTCCCTTCTGGTCTTGGAACAACATCCCAAACATCATTTTTCATGATTGATTGATATTATTCGATCATAGCATCCTTCCATTCTTTCTGTTCTGCCACTTCTTCATAACTGGAAGGTTCTTTGTCAATGAAATCACATAGTAGAGCTACATACCTAGAGCAGGATCTGGTCCTCTTTCTTTCTTTGTGATTCTCTTCTGGAGCCTCATATCTTTTGGCACCTTGGATAAGTTATTGTACCCAAGCAGTTTTTCTCTTATGAGGATTCTTCTCCAGAGGTGGATCTACAGGTCTTTGTGGTTCTTCAAATTCTCGATCTTCTTCTTGAGCTTCTTCGTTCATGGTTGTATCATGAATTCTCGGTGCTTCAGATTCTTTAGCAGGTATCTTTCTATATTAGTTGTAAGCTGTGTCTTCATCAAATGTCACATCCCTGCTGATTTCAATCTTTTGGTATCCTAGGAAATAGATTATGTAAGCCTTCGAGCTCTCAGATTATCCCACGAATATACCCTTATTTCCTAAAGGATCTAATTTTGTCATTTTCTCCTTTGGGATGTATATGTACACAAGACAGCCAAATATTTTAAGATGGTTGAATTTTGGTTTCTTTCCAGAGAAGACTTCTTCAGGAGTCTTGTTCTCGAGTACTCTATGTGGAGTACGGTTCTGTACATACACCACTATTCTGGTAGCTTCAACCCAAATATGCATAGGAAGATCTTGATCATGAAGCATTGCTCTTGCAGCTTCCATGATAGTTATATTCTTCCTTTCTGCAACCCCATTATGTTGTGGATTATAAGGAGTTGACAACTCCCTCTTAATCCCTGAGTCTTTGCATAGCCTCTTGAATTCATTTGAAGTGAATTCTCCACCATTGTCTGATAAAAAATTCTTGATCTTCTTTTCAGTATGGTTCTCGATCAATGCTTTGAATTCCTTGAATTTGCTAAATACTTCGTCTTTGTTTTTCATGAAGTAAACCCATGTCTTCCTAGAAAAATCATCAATAAAAGAAACATATTATGCATACCCGTTTAGTGAGTTTGATGACATAGGACCGCATACATCGGAGTGGATGATTTCCAATATTTCTTTTGCTTTTATTTCACTACTTGGAAATGTCTTCTTTGTATTCTTCCCTTTTGCACATCCTTTGTAGACCCCATCATGTTTTTCTTGGATTTCTGGAAGACCTTCAACAGCTTTTCTTGCAATAGGTAGTGCTTTGTAATGCACATGTGTAATCCTTCCATGCCAAAGTTCATTTGGCTCTACCGTGTCATGGACCAATGCTTGTTTAGGATGGCCCTTCAATTTGAACAATCCTCCTTCTTGTTCTCCAATCACTACCGCATCATCGATAGTCTTTCCTCTAGGCCACATAATGACTTGACCATCTATGAATGCAACCCTCATTCCTTTTGCATCCAATGCTGATATGGATAGAAGTTTCTTCTTGAGTCCTGGTACAAACAATACTTCCTTCATTGTTAGAGATTTACCCAAGTCTAGTTTATAGGAAGATTCCCCACTACCTTTTATTGGATATTGGTAGTCATCTCCTAGTTTCACCTTGTGAGGTGATTCATGTTCTGACAGTATTACAAAGGATTCCTTGAATCCAGTCATATGTTTGGAAGCCCCATTGTCTATAAGCCAATCGTCACTACCATGAGTAATGTTACCTTTTAGAGTGGAAATCAAAACATATTAATCCTTGCTTTAAGAGTCTTCACTTTCATATCTGGATCTTTTCTTGGATGGTTCATCATCCTTTGCAGCATGAGCATGATGTCTTCTTTTGTTCCCCTTCTTCTTATGAGAGTGGACCTTGTTCTTAGGACAGTCTTTTGTAAAGTGTCCTTTTTCATCACATGTATAAAATCTCAATCTAGATAGGTCCTTTCTATTGTTATCCTTAGAATAAGAGTTCTTACCTTTGGAGTAATGAGGATTTCTTCTTCCCTTATTCGAGTGAACTATGAGGGCTTGATCTTCACTTCCCATCTTCTCTTCTCGGGCTACTATCTGAGCTTATTCTTGAGAGCATTCTTCCCATACTCTGCTGAACTTGACTAACTTCTTTCTTACACAAATTCCTTGGATGAATGAATCCCATGACCTAGGAAGTCCATTCAGTGTTGTCATCACAATCTATGCATTATCCACTTATTCATCTATAGCTTCTAATTGTTCCTTGATATGAGAAACCCTTGTGAAGTAGGACTGGATAGTCTCTGCATTCTGAATATTCACATTCTTCAGTTGATTCCTCGGAGTCATCTTCCGTTTTCTATTCTTCCCTTCAGAAAACTTGGTTAGGGCATAAAACATAGCTTTAGGTGCCTTGAGAGAGGACACCTATGGGATAAGGTGATCCTTGATAGAATCAGCAATGATCCTCTTTTCCATAACCATCTTCTTCTTATGTAAGGCCTTTGCCTCATCTCCCTCTGTAAATGGAACCTCCTCATGGATGTAGGAGTCTAAATCATTCTCTTCGAGGACCAAGGAGATCCTATACTTCCAGGATCGAAAGTTGTCATCTCCCTCAATATTTTTTTCAAGCTTGGTATGGTGAGACATATTAAAGTGAGAACCTCAAATGGAAATACAAAAGATTGTAGATCTTACCAGGTCAAGATGTCGGATCTGAAACTTGAGCTAAAATCGTATAGAGTTGGTTCAGGAGCAGATTAGGGTTTTCCTTTTCTGGATATCTATCCACCCAAATGCTTTGAAATTTGTCCCTAACTTTAATTTTGGGGAGGAAATCAATCCAAGCCCGGGCTCACTAAAAAATTCCTCTTCTATGAAAATCCCTAATTTTCGATAGTAGTGACAGGTCCAAAACTGAAAAACCTTAGAATTGGATTCTGCTTCGACAAAAAGATGCACCCTAAGGAGGAGAGTTATTCCACCTTGCTTTTGCTGAAAATATGTGGAGGAAGATCCAAAAACTAGGAAGCCCTAGTTCCCGCAGCTACACAGTGTCTTGTTCTCAGGTTAGCTCTGATTCCATGTTAGTTTTTCAACTTTAAGGTAGCATTATTAGGATCTTTAACTGAGAGAATAACAAGTACAACAATCAAACACAAGAGACCATGAACACAGTGTTTTCCTTGGTGTTACGAAGAGAAATTCCTATGGCTTGGGGTACCACAACAGATAGCTTTGACTCCAGAAATCAATCTTTCCCAATATGCAATAGAAATAAAATGTATAACACTAAAGGATCAGACCTCGTACCTTATTCTGAATGGTTGAAGTAGATCCCCGTTGAGCTTTCCAATCTTCTGCTTGAATTGATATAATACTTCCTCAACAACAAGTAAACAATACAAGCATACTATATATCATGGTGTTAGATCTATTCTAGCATATATAATCAATAATGTAAAAGCATTTGACATATTCCAATGGATACAATATTCAATCAAATACACATCATTGGACAAGGAAAGATAGTTCTTATTAATATAAGTCAGAGATTACAAGATAGATACAACCTCTGATGGCACATCTGCGAATTGGAGAAACTGAATCCCCCACTTGGGCCTCCACCACCTCAATCCTCCATCACTTAGACAGCAAGCTCACTAGCAAAAGGCAAGCTTGGGAAGAACACAACAGTGCTCCAAAGGGACAAAGGGATGCAGACTCAAGCATAAATTCCTGCAACAATGGACTATAGTTTCGTTGCTTTCAATCTCTCTATCTTCCTTCAATGTACCAAGGGGTTCCTTATATAGCTTCACAAGGGATAATGAAGGGTCGAATCTGAGCGATCTCAAGGCATATGGAAGGCCAAGAGTCAAATGAGTCGGATCCATGTCAAGGAAAACTCCAAAATGATTTGGACTATGCACACATCCCGATGTATGCAGATATAGGGGTCAAACTCGCGTATGTACGTGGTTATCGAGGAAAAATCCGCGTATATCATCTTTTATATAGTTTTTAGGGATGACCAATGAAACATCAAAGGATAAAATATGGTCCATGGGGTCTAAAGAGTCTGCAGCGGGACAGGGGAAGGCCATACAAAGTGTGATTAACCTAGAGTGGTGAAATCTGCTATAACAGATGCCCCCTAATGTGTGAGGTCAAAGGGGTCATACGATGGCCAAAATACATTATAAGTCCATCCCAGAAGTGGAGTGATGAAGGATCCCAAATGGAAGACCAGCCACCCAATTAGCATAGTACAATGATACAACTCTGCATATAACTGCAAGTACATATAGCAGTCCCGGATACATAAGAGTACAATGGCCATGAATAGGCATAATACATGATATCACATATGTGCTCATCGCCACGTACAATATACATAGATCATAATCTCCATGATGAAGATATACAAAGGACCATGATCTCCAAAATGGCTGAAGATATACAATAGATCAAGATCTCCATAATGGCTGGAAATGTCTGACATATACTGGAATCAAGTCACGAGAGCTGAAATCTCATGAACACTGGCACGATCAAGGAGGTAGCATATAAGAGATGCCACCAATCTGGAAGGTATTCTACACAAATTGCTACGAGTACATGTCCTACTATGTGAATAAAGGTGTCGAGGTCGAACATAGTAGTCCATCATATGATTATCGGTCATTGATGTATACCGTTAACAGACGTGAGATTACCCACTGATAATGATAATGGGAATCAAGGTACTAGAGTGAAAACTAACAAGTGTGAATAGATGTGTTGAGTTTGAACACTTGAGAGAATCCATCGATCAGGGGACATTGATGTATTCCCAAGAAACTGTCGATGGTGAGAGAACCTGCCACTGATGACTGCAAGTCTCAAGGCACTCAAAAGGACTCTAGATTCCAATCCCAGAATAAATGATCTGAATTCGATGGGATGAAATCCACTGGAAAGAGGGCATTAAGGCATCCCCCATCATCCAACACGAGGTACTCAATAAATATGTCTAATTTGAAAGGACTCGATCATAAAGTGCACAAACCAGTAACTGTACCGGGAATAGCCGACATGCAAAGTCAAGATAACTGAGGAATGGCCGACACAGGTTTCAACTTCCTTTGAACAAGAGCATAACAGCGTATGGTGACTGAATGAAGGCAGCATAGACTCGATATACAAACTAGGACATCTGTATGACACAGGAGGCATCAACAGAGGCTCCATAGGGACTGGAAGCTTAACCAGTCGGTGGATATAAACTTAGATAAACGAGTACAGCTCTTAATTCAAACTATAACCCAACCAATGGATGTGATATACAGTGCTCTGTTCGAAGGCGACATGACTTGACAGTTGCCAAAGATAACATCTTTCCTTGTCCGGCTTTTTGGTTTTTTGATTTTTTTGGACTTTTTCAGTTATTTGAAAAGCTTGAAAAAAGAATAAACTAGCTTTATAGTTACAACCTAGGAGGAGACGAGTGTCATAAGGGAAAACAAACTAGTTCCAAGCAGTGGAACATACCTATGCTCAATGCAAGGATACATGTGTAGGATATCGACACTCAAGGGAAAATCCCCTCCCGGTAAAAAGGGAATCAAGCTGCGAAGGATATACAAATGGATTTGCATGGTTAGACATGAGACAAGCTTGGGATATATGGCTGAAACGCAATGTCAGGGGAGCCGGCATAAAGCTCAATAAGGCAGGAAAACCTCATGATAATGCATTCACAACTTGACATAAGGGGAGTCCGGAGGGAAAAAGGCCAGCATAAGATCAAGAGGAGTATGAGGCTCTTGTGAAATGTCATGGCAGTACTATACAATGGACTCCTGGACCTAAGAGAGGACTCACAGCATGGGTGCCAAATGCAAATGGGAGCTGACTAGGACATCCATGTATAGGAAAGCTCTATCATTAACATAGTACCACTTCTAACAGCAGCATGAAGGTTTTGTGATACCATGGAATGGGTTCGTACCTAAGGTTAAGATGGAACGGTCATAAGGCAATGCATAAGTGCAAGCGGATGTGAAATCCTAACCTATATGCCAGTTCATACATAATACCTGTGATAGGCACGAATGGGTCGAAACCTTGGAGAGAGTGTACAAAAACTGGATCCTACATGACAACCATATTAGACCAAAACAACCCAAAATAGTCAATAAAAAATCCAAACTATAGGATATAGGGAGGAATGATCATGACAACAGCACCCAAAGGAAAAAATGCGGTCAACGATGAGACATAAAAAGGAAACTAAGGTGTAGACCCAATGTTCACGCATACACTACCACCCTAGTGAGGGTGACCACTGGTGTAAAGAATGAGCGAAGGGAAAAAATCCTCCACAAATGGAGTAGAGGATGGAAAATGACCATTCCAAAATCTATGAGCACGGAAAGGGGCTGTGATGCCCCCAAGTCTGACACCAGAGTCCGTAGTAGGACCAAGGACGGGTGATAAGATACCAGGCAGGCCGAAAATAAAAGGACCTAAACTCAAGAGAGCATAAATATACTCAAGTAACCACGATCCCAAAGGCCAACTAGCGCACAAAGAGCATACTCCTAAGAAAATATACAGCCAAAATACAAGCAAACCAAGGGGAGGATATGTGAGCTTTTGAATGCAGCAGGTATGTCTCACCTAGGAGAGGCCCGAAACTCCCATACACTACAAGCGGAGGTACGTAACCAATTATAGTGGCCCTCAGCTTCAACGTGTAAACCGACTGTGATGTCCGACCTCTACCTAATCGGGACACCTGCAGAATAACTTCTACAAGTACCCCCTCGATATCCTAGGTAAGGTCACTAAGGTCACCTCAATATAATCAAAGCTCAGGCGGACAGTTGCAGGCAGGATTGACCGTATGGGAAGGGTAGCAAAGCCTAAAACTCTTGAAAGAGCCCCCAGATATGAATACAATCCTGAAAATATCTCCGATGCTACTCAGTTATGAATAGGGGTCATCCCAATCAATAACCGCTCACACTCCCTCGTGCTTAACTCTCGTTTGAGAGGAGGATCTTGAGAAACAATGGTTATACCAAGGATTTCACACACTCCCTCGACAAACACCTAGATGTTGTTGTTTAGTGATCTTGGAGAATTGACTTACAATGAACTATTCCAAGATCCTAAAACCTAAGCTTGTTGGTGCACCCTATAAAAGAAAAGAGTGTAATACATTTTAATTAGCGTTGATTTTAGTTGGATTTATTACTCAAAAATAGGATATGGTCGTGCAACTAGTGGTGTTATGACGCAACAGAAGTAAAATGCACACCGTAACAATCAATGCAAATGCAATGTGTCCATGTAAACAGGGTATGCTACTACGTGAAATGCACAAATATATATTCCTTTCTGAATGTCAATGCAATCCTTCCTATATGAAAGCCTAAATAAAACTCTCATCCAACCAATCCAATGCAAGTACCTCCTCAAATCCCTATCTAAGATGCAACTAAGAGGGCAACTACTTTGTATTTTTCAATATAAAAGAATGAAAAATGCAATAAAAGTCATCTAAAACTCTCAGTCTCTGCAGCAAGTATAAAAGACAAGCCCAGCAAGACACCAAGACAACAAGAGTAATGCACTAATGGAAAAACAAAAAGGATAAATGACTAAACTACTTTCAAAGAAAAATCAATGAAAAAGCGGTCTCTGGTCACAAAAGAAGAATCCGACAGACAACATCAGACCCAAGGAAGACCCAACCACACTCACAACCCACCCAGCAACTTCCCACAACATCAAACTCACCAAAAGGGAGGATGTACATGACTGTATAAAGAACAACTGCGTATGTACGTGACTTTTGGCCAAAAACCTGTGTATACGTGGATTTTGGCCACAAACCCACATGTATACGCGACTTTTGGCCAAAAATCCGCATGTATACGTGACTTTTGGCCAAAAACCTGCATATACAGAGAAGGCAGTGGTAAAAAGTAGGCCACATGTCAAAAAAATAAAGGGGAGTGTCAATGGATGAACATACTATAACATGCAACACAGAAACAAGGAGAAACAAAAAGAAAGTCAATAATATCAAGCCCATTGTGCCAATAAAAACCCCCAAATAAAAACAAGGAACATCCCCAGCAGAGTCGCCAATTCTGTTATGGAGAGAAATTCCTATGGCTTGGGGTACCACAACAGACAACTTTGACTCTAGAAATCAATATTTCCCAATATGCAATAGAAATAAAATGTCTAACACTAAAGAATCAGACCTCGTACCTTATTCCGGACGGTTGAAGTAGATCCCCATTGAGCTTTCCAATCTTCAGCTTGAATTGATATAATAATTCCTCAACAACAAGTAAACAATACAAGCATACTATATATCATGGTGTTAGATCTATTCTAGCATATATAATCAATAATGTAAAATAATTTGACATATTCCAATGGATACAATATTCAATCAAATACACATCATTGGACAAGGAAAGATAGTTTTTATTAATATAAATCAGAGATTACAAGATAGATACAACCTCTGACGGCACGTCTGCGAATCGGAGAAACTGAATCCCCCACTTGGGCCTCCACCACCTCAATCGTCCATCACTTAGATAGCAAGCTCACTAGCAAAAGGCAAGCTTGGGAAGAACACAACAGTGCTCCAAAGGGACAAAGGGATGTAGACTCAAGCATAAATTCTGGCGACAATGGACTATAGTTTCGTTGCTTTCAATCTCTCTATATGCCTTCAATGTACCAAGGGGTTCCTTATATAGCTTCACAAGGGATAATGAAGGGTCGAATCTGAGCGAGCTCAAGGCATATGGAAGGCCAGGAGTCAAATGAGTCAGATCCATGTCAAGGAAAACTCCAAAATGATTTGGACTATGCACACATCCCGATGTACATGGATATAGGGGTCAAACTCGCGTATGTACACGGTTATCGGGGAAAAATCCACGTATATCATCTTTTATATAGTTTTTAGGGATGATCAAGGAAACATCAAAGGATAAAATATGGTCCATGGGGTCTAAAGAGTCTGCAGCAGGACAGGGGAAGGCCATACAAAGTGTGATTCACCTAGAGTGATGAAATCCGCTATAACACTTGGGGAAACCATAAATGGAGAAAACCCCGCAACTTCCTCATAGATAGAATCAGCACCAAAATAGTAAAATCCCAAAACAGTAAGTGATCTCCCGAAAGCAGTAATATTCTTCTTATCTAGCCCCAGTTTCTTCTCCTTCCTCAACTATGCGCTATACTTGAGTGTGGATGAGTTGTGTGTTAAATAGAGACTCCAGTTCTCTATTTATACTAATCCTAACATGACTAAAACTCTACCATGGCCAACCTATACTAGGAGATTCTAATAACCCTAGTGCCCCAGAACTACGGGGACTTTAACCCTTAGACAATTGGAGGGTTACCCATAATGACTTGACATGACTTATTTACATTATTGATCGTCCCGATCGAAACATTGGGGCATGACAACATGAATCAATTACATTATAGATACATCCCGGAATAAACATTGTGTTACAATATATAAGATACATAGATGAATACATTTTGAAGTTACAAATACATCAACAAGTAATGAATCAACTATTGGACTCTAAACTAACAGAAGTTGATGATGAGGAAGAAAAGGGTAATAAATCAACAGAAAAACAAAAGGATGATGCTCTGGTTTTATGGGACTGTGTCCCACTTTCTGATACAAAAGAGGAAGGTTCGCTCAAATAGGAAGAAACATCAGAAACAAATGTGACAACGAGAATTCAAGTTTTGTTAAATAAAGACAATTCCATACTCTCGAAAATTAAGAGACTTCAAGAGAATGTAAAGAAAATTCAGAAAAACAACACAGATGATAAAATACCTGAATTTACTATTACCGATCAAGATCCAAAACAAGTCAACATGCATGTTAATCCTTTTGAAGACAAAGTTGATAATGTCAAGGAAAATCTCAAAGTACCAAACAAAGAGCTTCCCACTAACAACCAACCTGTAGAAGAAATTGTTGAAGCAAGTGTGGGAGGTAAGGCTAGGTTTAAAACCCCACCATTCCTTTTGACTTTTGAGATTTTAAACCATAATGTGCACAATTGTTTAGTAGACTCAAGGTCAGCAGTCAATTTTATGCCTCTGTCAGTCTGCAAGAAGTTCAATGGACAACCTAAACCAACTAGCTAGTAGGTTACTCAGCTAGACAGGACCAATGTGAAAGTAGTCGGGGAAATGGAAGATGTTCTGATTCACTTATCTACAAATGAAAAGATATGTCAGTACATTGATATTGTAGTAGTATACATACTTGATGTTTATGGAGTTTCTTTGAATCAAGACTGGTCATCAAGGCTAAATGGGTATTTTGCATCAGACTGGTCACATCTGTTGTTTCCTCATAAGGGAAGTCCAAATCAGATAAAAATATTAAGAGAGCCCCACATGAAGCACAATGTTACTCAATTGGAAGAAAAAAATGAACCAGAGAATTCTGTATTGGGAAATTATCTAATTGAGCTAGAACCGGAAAACTACCAAGTGAAAGAAGCTAGCAGTACACCAGACACCCAACCCGATCTCCTTCAATTTTCACGAGCTGATGAGATTGATTGTAAAATAGTAGATTTAGTTTCAGATATATTTTTTAATTCAAGACCAGTAGAATTAGATAATGGGTAGACCTTTTTCAATTTGAATTCAATCCTAGCCCCTCAACTTACAAGTTGCCAGATTTACAGGGGTGGACAGAGCACTGACCAGTTAGTGGTTTAGTTCTCAAACTTTATTTTTTCTTGATTTTTATTTTTGATTATCTTGTACATAAATAAATTGATTTGGTTGTTTATTTTTTATTTATTTTAATCTTTGTTTCTTTTTAGTTAGATTTTGATTGATTTCATTAAAAGAAGCAAACTTTTTGGTTGCATGGAGAGCATCAGAATTATGGATTAACCAAACTCCTTGATTATAAGACCGTGTATTATTGATTTATCTGAAAGAATTCTTCTAGTTTAGCAGTTTTCCTAAATGGCTATGAACACATTGAAGTCCTACTTAATCCTTGTAAAATAACTCAGGATCAAAAGGTATGGAATATTATTTCGAGGCTCCATCCATCTCACATTTAAAAATGTCTTAGGGAGTGACAGCAAAAGATCCATGGAAAGGAAGTAGGGTAAATAGTATATTATATATAAATGATCCCATGCCAAGAATTGAAAGCCAAAAGGAAAATAAGAGTAAAAAAATCTCCTAAGAAAACAATATGTATCAAATCGAAGTACTAAACCATATGAGTACAAAATTGCCAAAGTTCTTCTCCGTCCGTGAGCTGAAAATTAAATACATCTCTCACACAAAAGGGCACTATGGATAGAGGAGCCTGAATAAAAATTTAGAAAGAAAGGCATGCAGGAGGACTCAAAAAGGCCAAAAAAGTCCAGAAGCAAAAAAGTGCAAAATGGCATGGGAATGAGGACCAAATAAATATTTATGTTTACCATATGTTACAATCCTATGGTGTCCAATCTGGGAGCTACCTAAAGACAGAGGTAAAAATGAAACTCATATTCCTGCCTCAAAAGAGCTATCTTGACTTTGAAATCTTGGTTTCCATTTTCCTAAATTGGACTATCATCAATGATGAAAAGTACATACATTTTCCATTTGGGAAATCAAACATCTAGAATAATTCAACATGTTGGTTTTATTTTCAAAATAGTCTGTTTATCAAAGAAGAAGTTGTCTAGAGACTGTGTTCACCAGGTAGTCGTCAATTGTTGCAGCTGCAACTTTTTTTTCCCAAATTTTTCAAATTTTGGACCCTCCTTTTGATTTTATCTTACTTGAAATTGTTTGGATTCCTGAACTCTATTTTTCCTTTGCTCCAAATTTGGATTTTTGAGGTTGAATTGAGGTCAACTATTTTCATTCATTTCAGAAGTAGAATGATATAAAACTGCCAATGCTTTTGACTATGGAACTTAACATTTTTTTTATTTTTGAATGGTTTGGTTTTATCGCTGTCAGAGGTTTGTTGAAGATTGAGTCGGGGTTTTAGTTCTCTATGCTTCTGCCATTTCGGAGGGAAGATGGCAAACATTCCAATAGATAGCTCTATGTCACTGATGGACAGCCCTGTTTTCGCATTGCGCTTTACGTGGTATTTTGGTTTTATTGTTAAATATTCTTTGGCTTTATCGCTATCGGAACAATGTTTAACTTTGATCGGAGGGCTAGTTTTTTTTTACTGCCGACACGGCGGCTGCTTTGTTTTAAACTCACCGATCAGTAGGCCTTAGTTCTTTTGATCATCGATGTTTTCAGTTGGTTGCAGAATCCATAGTCAGTCTATCTCCCGCCGTTGCGGCTACGTAGTACATTATCCCGTCGATGCATTAGTCCTTGCACTCACCGATGTCGTGGTTTTATTGTTTTAACTTTCTATTTTTATTTGCGCTATTGGAAGGGTTTTTGACTATTGATCAGAGGGCTAGTATTTTTGGTTGTCGACATGGTGGCAACATTGAGCTCACCATCACCAATACTTAGTCATTAAAGCTTCCGATCACCGAAGTTTTCATTTTATTGCAGAAGCCATAGCCTGTTTGTTTCCCGTCGTTGCGGTTTCGTAGTGAACTATCCTTCCAATGCATATAGTGCTTCCTCCCATCGATGTGAGTTTCCTGCTCGATGCTTAGTGTTCAAAACTATTGATAGGGTCTTCCTACTGTTTTCATAGGTGACGGAGGTTTCTGTTTTTGGTCAAGTTAGGGATTTCATGATGAGAGCACAGTACAGGGCCTCACATTCGATGATTAGTTTTATTGATAGTGTGCTTATGTTTATTGAAAAATCTAGATGATCTTGAATGCAGTCCAAATTAATGATGACTTTTTCGTTTTAACTGCAGACGGACTTAGAGGATTTTTTAGACCTAGTTTGGTGATTGCTGCTCCAAAGAAGACATATATAGAAGACAAAGCAGAAGAAAAGAAGCAGAGATGAAGACAGAGAAGAAGAAAGTAAAGGTCTGATATCTCAACAGATCGATAGCAGCAGAGGCCCAGGCTTGGGAAAAGTTCATCAGCAACCAAGCTGGTCTCTCTTTATAAAAGTGCTATTAAATTTTAATTTAATGTAACGTATTGTACAACACTCACTAACAGACAAAATTGTGAGATTAAACGGTTGGGGGGGAGCCCAAAGGTCACATGGGGAACCCAAAGGTCACAAGGGGAAGCCTAAAGGTTTTGTTGTTTTGTATAAATATAGGAGAGTTAGATGTAATAGTGGACTTTTTCCCAGATAGATTTGTGAGATTATGTTGTAAGAAGAACTATTTCCTTTTGCAATAAAGAATTACAAGTTGCCTATTGGAGAAATCTTGGTGGAATGTTTCAAATGCTGTGCTATGGATTTGTTGAATGTGAACTATTTCGTTTTTAGCTGTTATCCATTAACTATGAGATCGTTCTAACTCTTTGAACCTATGTTCTTGTTATGAATGTGCATTAGTTTATTCTATGAAATTTCCACTTTGGGTAATGAAGGATTTTCATAAACAATAAGCTATCTTGTTGTTCATATATCTATTAATGTTTATTTGTTTTGAAATAAGTAACAGCTATCTGTGATTTTGCTTAATGCATGCGCAGAAATACATTACTCATTGATAAATGATAATCTTGCTCCCTGGGGATAGGTTAGATACTTAGTTTTAGTTTCTTGTTGTGTGTGATTTAGATGCGAGAACGTGCGCATCACATTGTGACCGCTCCTCATATTCTCTATAAATATGCATTCTTAGATAGGCACTTGCATATCATAGTTAAATTCAAAAAACTAAAAATATACATGGTGGACTGGGCCATAATTGGTAAAACCTTGTATTTTGTTACTTGACCTATGGTAGCCAGACCGTAAACCGGACGGATTCCCCATACCAAACAATAGCAGGCTAGTTGGGAATGTTTATTGGGGAGAATCCCTAGTTGTTGTTACCTGCAATTTTCCAGGCCTCAACAGGCTCCTTTCTGTGTGCTTTCGTTTTTGAGAAAGTACCTACACTGCATCCACACCGGCCTGTATAGGATAGTGGTTGACGAGAGCCGCGGATGTACTGGTGGTGCCAGATGATGATACGAGAGGGTGGCGGAAAAGTGGGCTGCTTATTTACTAAGTATTTGTGAGAGCAGTGGCGTCAGCTTCTAGTGGTGATTGAGGAGTATCCGTATGTGGGTATGAACTATCATGGGGACCCCGAGATGCCCCAACCTCTCGGCCCGGCGTGGGGACCAGCTGGTATGTATGTGTGATCTTTTTTTGTTCATCTTTATACATAGTGTAGTTGAGTTGGTTGATAGTTGTATGTTGATATGTGTGGAATGATGGTGTCCTTGTTTGTGTATGTAGATATTGGTCCCCGCCCGCTGCCCAGGCATCAAAGGTGGGTGGTTGTTATGGCTCCTACGGTAGTTCCTACTGGGAACCCTCACTGGCGACGGCGGGAAATGGATGGACTACTGGCGCATCTAGAACGGCTTTCTACTAGGGTCTCTGATGATGTCTGGTAGCATCTGAGCAATGATGTGATTGCTTCTATTCATAGTTTTCCTCTAGAGTGGACTTCTGTGATGAGGAGGATGGCTATGGCCTGTGAGCACAATGGTCGGGTGGCGAGAGGTGATCTTCCTACAAAGGATGAGTCTTCTTAGGAATATGATGAGACTGAGTCAAATGATGAGTCTGAGTCAGATTAGTAGCCTAGTGGGGCTGCCCTTAGTGTGTTGGTGCACTTAGGAGTTTTTGTGTCACTATGTATATTCTACTGAGAAATCATATGTGGCTTCTCATTTTGTACTGGACATATTTTGGACATGCGGCTTATCTATTTATATATATATTTTTGATGCACGTGGATGCGATTTTATGGTTTTATATATGTGAGTCTTTTTATGATGATGTGGAATGTAATGCCTAAATGATGTATTATTACACTTGCGTGTGTATTTTTAAATCTGATTATGCATGATGTTATGGTTGTATGCTTCCTATATGTGATTATGAATGTGCCAGTTTAGAATGTCATTAGCCATTTGATATGCTAAACTATTGAGGTTTCTGGGAACATGTGTGAACGGGATGGACTCAAATGCTCTAACCATCTGTTTAGTGTGCAGGAATTTTCTAAAGAGGTAGGGATCATGTACCCGATAGTAGTTGTTCAACTGAGAAACAAGCAGCTGGGAGTCTAAGAAGACATCGAGATGGTGAATGCCTAATTGAAGAGCGACGGCCAAGAGGCCATTGACACCATCGTAGTCAGCCTGGTTGTTGGTCGCACTGCCCACACATATTCCGTCGATATGGATCAGCTCGTACGATGGGGAGTAGATGACCAATGTAGCTGAGGCAAGGTTCGGAGACCATCTGCTTGCTCCATCAGAAAATCCCATATACTGGTATGAGGTATGATCCATCTAGAGCAATGAGGGGAAACAATACATAAGACTCACTTTTGACAAATGTGTAAAACAAAAAAGGAGAAAGACTATATTACAAGCTGTACTGTTGTCACTCAAAGGGGTGACATTAGAGGGAAAGTCGTTTGGACTTTCAGGGGATCAGTGGTCATTCCTTTGTGTGACACAATGAACCCTAGGAGACGGCCCATTGGGACATGAAAAACACACTTGAAAGGGTTCAAGCGGATTTTGTACTTGCGACATCGTAGGAAGACTTTTTGTAAGTTGTCTATGTGTTGTGCTTGCTTTTGTGACCGTGCGATGAGGTTATCAAGACAACCCAACATGATGTGAATGAGGTCACAGAAACAGTGTGTCATGGCGTGCTGGAAGGTGGCTCCGGTGTTTTTCAGGCCAAAGGGCATGACTCAATATGCAAAGGTGCCCCAGAGGGTTGTGAAGGCGGTCTTGTAACTATCTTCTTTCTGGATTTGAATTTGGTTATATCCGAAAAATCCGTCCATGAAGGAAAAGGCCTCATGACCAGTGCATGCATCGATAATTGATCGATGAAGGATGTTGGGAAGTTGTCTTTGGGACATGCCCCATTGAGACCATGGAAGTTTGTGCAAACGTGGATGGTACCCTATTTTTTATTCACTGGAACAAGATTAGAAACCCAAGTGGTGTAGGTAATGGTGTAAATGAAGCTAGCTGTGTGCAACTTCTCTATCTCGGTTTTAACTGTGGCCACTTTGGAAGGATGTATGGGCCATTGATTTTTGCGTATAGGGGCCACATCAGGCCAAGTGTTGATGTGGTGTTCCAAGATTGATGGATCCAACCCGGGCATTTCAGTGTAAGAACAGGCAAATATGTTGTGGAATTCTTGGAAGAGAGCATTATAGGCAGCGACTTCTTTTGGGGAGCAAGATGCCCCCAACATGATTTCTTCAACAACCTCGGGATTGGTTGAGATGTTGAATTTGATGGTTGGTGAGATGTTGGCCATATTTCCTTCTTCAAAGGCATCAGGTGCGGGAATGGGGTTTTTGAACTAGTTGACTTTCCCATGAATGAAATCCTTGGTTTCCATGGAAAATTGGTCAGACTGCGACACCAGTTCTTCGGGGAGGAAGAATGAGCGATGGTGCATGTCATCCCATGGGTATTCCAAGGTAGTTAGGGCTTCAAGTATCTCCTCATCATTGTGAAAACAATGAAGAGGCAGGTCTGATGGACCATCGTTGGAGGTGGAGATGATAGGGTTGGTTGAACTGGACATCATGTAGATGGACTGGTTAAGTCCACTTATAAGGTTGATGCCATTGCAAAAAAAAATATTCATGAAGGAGATTTTCAAATTGCATGGATTTCCTAAGGAAATAGTCTTTGGTAGCGATCCTAAGTTCACTACCATTTTTTGGAAGGGTTTGTTTGATGATTTGGGTACCAAGTTGAACTTCAACACTTCCTACCATCCTCAAACTGATGGTTAGAGAGAGAGAGAGAGAATCAAGTACTTGAAGACATGCTTCATATGTATGTGATGGAAAAACCATCCAAGTGGGGTGATTATTTACAATTGGTAGAGTTTTATTATAATAAAGAACAACAAACATCCTTGGGGATGAGTCAATATGAAGCCTTGTATGAAAGAAGGTGTAGGAATTCAGTGACATGGGATAATCTGGTGAAAAGGATTGTTGTTGGTCCATAATTTCTCAAGGAGATGGAGCAAGAAGTTGCCAACATTAGGAAGAATCTGAAAGCAACCTAGGATAGACAAAAAATATATGCAAATAAGCATAGGGTAGATAGAGAGTTCAGTGTTGGGTAACATGTTTACCTCAGAGGGAGGGAAAGGAAGAGTTCCTTGAATCTAAAAAGTTGTGCCAAGTTGTTTCCAAGATATTGTGGGTCATTTGAAGCTCCTGAAAGAATAGGGCTAGTTTCATATAGAATTGCATTTCCTTCTATCACTAGGGCTCATAATGTTTTTCATATTTCTTTGATTAAGAAGTATGTACATTATCCTAACCATGTGATTGCTTGGGATGTGATTTAGGTGGAACCCAAGGGAGAGGTCCAAACCGAGCCATTGTGCATCCTCGACAAGAAGTTCATAGTGCTCTAGAATCAAATAGTTGGCTAAGTAAAGTTGAAATGGGAGCACTACAGTCCTTAAGAGGCTACATGGGAGGTGGTGGATGCCATGTGGTTGGCACATTAATTTTTGTTCAATTTTGCAGAGCATTGAGGGAGGTGCTAGTATAGCATTTTTTTTAAGTATTTAGAGCACTGTGGATGGTGTTGTTGTAAGTGGGAGGGGATTGTAATACGCCAATTTTGACCCCATGGTATTTAATTGTACATGATGTAAATATTGTGTGCAAATAATGGCCGGGAGCTTGAGGCTAAGGCCCTGCCATTGATTGATGTTTGTGGATAGGTGATCAAGGTTGATACCTATGGTTTTGTGATAATTCAAGAACAATATATATATATTGATATATCATGTAAATGTAAAAATTAATATAATACCACATCTATATATGGGACTACAAATGTTAAAGAGATGGGGGAATGATTCCACAAGGGATAGGGTGGGGAGTCAGTCAAAATCCTAATCTAATAGGGTGTGACCAAATGTTGATGGGGAAACCCATGAATCCTCAGCTACCCTTTTTGTCCTTTGTCCTCAATCATCAATTTCCTCCAGAAGTTAGTGAGGAATTTAATGCCTTGGGAAGAGCAAGGCATGGAAGTCTGATGGCTTCACTGAGCAAGCATGCAAGTCTGCAACCTAGGAGGATTCATTCTTGTTTCTATAGAAAGTAAACCCTTGTGGGAATGAATGCCCATTCCCTCATCCTTGAGTCACATTGAACATTGGGTTCATTCACGCTATTGGTAGAGATGGTTGGAGGGAGTCTTGTTCTCTATTTGTGGGGGTTCATTACTCTATCATTCGATCATTCCTAAATCATTCATTTTTTCTCTGGAGACGCACAGTGTGGTGGTTCGACTATCCTCCATGTGAAAGTGTAGTTCCGTAGTGTTTTATCTCAGTGACATTGTGGTATGAGACCATGTTTTCTCTGTGTTACAGAATGAATCCTATGTGTTGTATTTTCTTGGAGCATTGTTTTGTTGTGCATCCCTGTTTTGGTTTGAAGAATTAGGAGTGGAGGAGGGCCATAATTGGATGATAATCCTAGTAAAGAGAGGAACCTCATAGACATATCAAGAGGGGCTGGTAAATACTTCTTGCACACCCGAGAGAACACTAGAAAGGAAGGTATGTCCTGAAGGACTGTGTATCCGTGAAAGGAATACTTCCTTGTGTTGCATGGTGTCATAATTGTGGAGGAAAATCTAGATCTAGTGTAGGTGTCCATAGCTTTGGGGTTGATCTCACTATCCTAGAAATTATACCTTTCCATTTCCTTAGCATCATGTTAAGACCAATTGTTAGTAGGTTTGGTTGTGTCTTCTTGTGTTTTTTCTGGTTTCCTTGGACAGTCTGAGAAACCCAACTGTAGGTTGGTTGGACTATGTTTTTATGTGCATAAGCCTCTTGTTCCCTAGTAACTTGTGGAAATCATGCCAAGATCAGGGGTGGAAATGTGTTGAGAGATTAAAAAACACACTGGCCTACGGCTGGGTGGAAGGCTACAGTCACCTAGATAGTTGGGGGACAACTTAATCATCAAGATAAGTATTATCTGTTATTCTTGTTTATGCATTAAAGTCGCTTATGAATGAATATGATTAATTGATAAGGAAGAATGCTTTCTATGAATGAAGTAGTATTCATTTTTGCATGAGTATCTCTCTTATGCTTGTTTATGCCATGTAATTGTCTATGAATCACTATGTTCATGTTGGATGCTTGATGATGACTAATTAGAGGTTTACTTGTGTATATTTCCCTGCATTTTACTTCTGCATTTTCCTAGTATGTTCAATGGAATTTTCTTAAGTCCTTAGAGGATAGAAAATCCTGGTTAAAGAGTAATTTTGCAGTTGATATAAGTGTTTCTGCACCCCAGGATTCGCAGTGGAAGGAAGAATGCGGGAGGCAAGAGAAAATATAAAGAAGAATGTAGGATTTATGAATTCCAGGATCTTCTCATGGAAGGTGGAAATCAGAAGAAAAGATAAAGAAGAATGTGGGATTTATGACTTCTGATATCCACTTGTGGATGATGGAAGGAAGAAGGTGGAAATCAGGAGAAAAAATAAGGCAGAAAGCGAGTTTTCCGCACCTAGGAATCTTCTTGCAGAAGGAGGAAGGTGGAAGATGGAAAAAGGTTAAGGTAAATAATTTCACTTCCGATTCAGGAGTTACACACTAGAGAGAGGAAAGGCGAATGTGGAAAGAGGGAATGAGGATATAGGTTCTGTCATTTGATAGTTTTCTGACTTTTGAGTTCTGAAGGTGGAAGAAGAAATGTGGTGAAGTAATTTCGTCGGTAGGTTTGTTTTTGACTTCCAAGTTCTGAATCCGAAATGTAGAAGGGACGAATGCAGAAGGAAGAGGGTCGGTGAATGATTCCTTTGAAAGGTTGTGTTTCCAACATCCAATTTTGAGATTGAAAGGAGGAAGGGAGGAAAGTGGAAGGTAGAACTGTGGTTAAAGGACTCCATCGAGAATTATGTTTCCTATTTTTGAGTTCCGTAGGCAGAAGAAGGAAGGTAGAAGAGTGGTTAAATGTTTACCTTCGCATAATATGTTTCTAATTCCTGATTTTTGAGGCTGAAAGGGAGGAAGTAGAAGTACAGAAAGAACATGTTCAGTGCAAAATAAGGTTTATGTACGCGTAATGGATCTATTAATGGAGGAGAAACTGTTACAGTCACTGTATAGGTGTTCTTAATCCCAAGAATGAATGTTGAAGAGTGTGTTAACGTCAATGCCCTATGTTGAAGAGAGAATAGGTGTTCTTGAAGCAAATGTTTTTAGAAATCTGCAGTATGGGGTATGGGGATGTTATAATAGCTATTCAGTTACTTGCTTCATCAATTTATCATTTTTATCAAGGAGGTCTTTACACTTATTCTCCATGGCATTTCTCTCCTCCTCTTTATTTAGGGATTCATTTTCTAGATTTTTATTTTGATTCTTCATCTCGACAATCTCTAAATCCATCATGCTAACTTGGGACATTGCATGCATAATATATTGCTCATTAGTTTGTGCAGAATGTGGAACAATTTTCACTTCAAATGATTTTTCTTTTTCATTATTTATTTTTCTAACTCAATTCTCTTTTTTCTGAAATACTTTCTCATTTTCAATCGAAAGCAATCTTTATTTCTCCCATTCCTTCTTTTCATCAACAAACTTTATAATTTTTTCTTGGCATTCCTTCAACTCATCATTCAATTTTTCTTTTTGCTTTTCCAACTCTATAATCTATGAAGCCTGAATGAGCTTACTAGCAGGAATATTCAACTTCTTTTTTCAAAAGTTGAATAGTATTCTCTTTCTTTGTAAGTAACTTTTAAGTTGCTTTTTATTTGTCTACTTCACTGTCAGCAACCAATAAATCTCCTTGAATCTTTTTAATCTTCTTCTAGTGTGCCTTGTTTTCTACTCTCTCATTTCTTAATTGATTCTCAAGTTTTCTCTTGGTTAACTATAATATGGATACTTTCATAGTTTCCTTAAGTACATCACTATAAATGACCTATCCATTTTTCTTATGAAAATGGATCATGTCAGGTACAGGGATGTTTTCTAGATTCATTCTCATTTCTGTTACTTTATTTTTGGTGGCTACTTCTAGGTTTAGAGTATTCTGAGTGTGATCCCTAATAGTGACCAAAGAAACATCCTTACTTGAAATTTTCCTCACATCATAATATAATTTTAAGGGTTCATTTGTTGACACCTCTTTTTCATCACTGTATTTAACAAACAACTCTGCTCTGGTCTTGAATTGAGTTGTAGATTCCTTAGGAGTATCTAAGAAAGCATACTCCTTTATATCAAAGGTTGGGCCTTTCACTTTCATTTTATTTTTATTCCTTCTGGACTCTGCCACTTCTACCAATTCACCTTCCACCTACGCCTTTTGTTTTCTTTGATGTTGATGTATTATATTCATGCTCAATATCCATAGCATCAGAAAAGGTGCCTTTACTAGTAATTTCAGAATGAATAGCAATAGGAAAAATGACTTGTGGTGTTGGGACAATAGTCAATGTATCTGGTTGTGTATGATTAAAATATTGCACTAGAGAGGTAGATCCTTGTTGTGTGTCTTCTACATTCTATGTTAACAGAGGATAATATAACCAATTTGCACTCTTAGTCAAGCCTTCAACCTCATGTTGTCCAAATGGCTTACTCTTATTGACCTGCCTCCTTATGGAAATGATATTATGAGGGTCATAATCAATGGGTGTATATGTTTCAAACCTGATTTGTTTCCATAAAATCTCTACCAGAGGTAAAAAATCTTTTCTTTTGATGATAAAAGGGAAAACCACCCAAA
Source organism: Pseudotsuga menziesii (assembly GCA_001517045.1). Lineage (NCBI taxonomy): Eukaryota > Viridiplantae > Streptophyta > Pinopsida > Pinales > Pinaceae > Pseudotsuga > Pseudotsuga menziesii. The sequence goes on from LPNX010175474.1 coordinate 355,109, forward strand.
AAAACTTGATCTCTAAGGCCTTCCTAAAATTAATGAAATGCTCATTCTCAACAATTGTTATAGCAGATTTCACCACTCTAGGTGAATCACACTTTGTATGGCCTTCCCCGGTCCCGCTGCAGACTCTTTAGACCCCATGGACCATATTTTATCCTTTGATGTTTCCTTGATCATCCCTAAAACTATATAAAAAATGATATACGCGGATTTTTCCCTGATAACTGCATACATACGTGGGTTTGACTCCTATAACCGCGTACATCGGGATGTGTGCATAGTCCAAATCCTTTTGGAGTTTTCCTTGACATGGATCCAACTCATTCAACTCCTAGCCTTCCATATGCCTTGAGATCGCTTGGATTCGACCCTTCATTATCCCTTGTGAAGCTATATAAGGAACCCCTTGGTACATTGAGGGCATATAGAGAGATATATAGAGAGATCGAAAGCAACGAAACTATAGTCCATTGTTTCCGGAATTTATGCTTGAGTCTGCATCCCTTTGTCCCTTTGGAGCACTGTTGTGTTCTTCCCAAGCTTGTCTTTTGCTAGTGAGATTGCTATCGTGATCTGGAGGATTGAGGTGGTGGAGGCCCAAGTGGGGGATTCAGTTTCTCTGGTTTGCAGATGTGCTGTCAGAGGTTGTATCTATCTTGTAATCTCTGATTTATATTAATAAGAACTATCTTTTCCTGTCCAATGATGTGTATTTGATTGAATATTGTATCCATTGGAATATGTCAAATGCTTTTACATTATTGATTATAAATTCTAGAATAGATCTAACACCATGATATATAGTATGCTTGTATTGTTTACTTGTTGTTGAGGAAGTATTATATCAATTCAAGATGAAGATTGGAAAGCTCAACGGGGATCTACTTCAACCATCCAGAATAAGGTACGAGGTCTGATCCTTTAGTGTTAGACATGTTATTTCTATTGCATATTGGGAAAGATTGATTTCTGGAGTCAAATTTGTCTGTTGTCGTACCCCAAGCCATAGGAATTTCTCTCCGTAACAGAATTGGTGACTCTGCTGGAGATATTCCTTGTTTTTATTTGGGGCTTTCTATCAGCACAATGGGCTTGATATTCTTGATTTGATCTCTTTTTCTCCCTGTTTCTGTGTCACATTTTACAGTATGTTTGTCCATTGACACTCATGTTTATTGGTTTGGCCTTGGCCTGCTTTTTACCACTGCCTTCTCTGTATACGTGGTTTTTGGACCAAAAGTCGCATGCATACGCAGATTTTTGGCCAAAAGTTGCGTATATACGCAGCTGTTCTTTATACAGTCACGTACATCCTCCCTTTTGGTGAGTCTGATGTTGTGGGAAGTTGTTGGGTGGGTTGTGAGTTTGGTTGGGTCTTCCTTGGGTCTGAATTTGTCTGTTGGATGCTTCTTTTGTGACCAGAGACCGTTCATGCTTATCTCATGTATAACGTCTATACTGGCATATAGGTTAGGTTCACCACCGTTTGCATTTTGCATGACCTTATGACCATGTCACTATAACCTTAGGTACGAACCCACTCTATTATGTCACGGAACCTTCTTGCTACTATAGAAGTGGCATGATGTGAGTGGTAGAGCTTCACCTTACATGGGTACCCTAGTTAGCGCCTTATTTTCATTTGGTGCCCATGCCGACATTTTCTCCTTTAGGGTGTGGGAGTCCATTGTATAGTACTGCCATGAAATTTTGCAAGAGCCTCATACTCCTCTTGATCTTATGCTAGCCTTTTTCCCTCCGAAATCCCCTTATGTCAAGTTGTGAATGCATTATCATGAGCTTTTCCTGCCTTATTGAGCTTTATGCCAGCTCCCCTGACATTGCATTTCAGCCATATAGCCCGAGCTTGTCTCATGTCTAGCCATGCAGAGCCATTTTTTATATCCTTCGCAGCTTGATTTCCCTTTTTACCGGGAGGGGATTTTCCCCCGAGTGTCGATATCCTACACATGTATCCTTGCATTGAGCATAGGTATGTTCCTCTGCTTGGAACTAGTTTGTTTTCCCTTATGACACTCGTCTCCTCCTAGTTTGTAACTATAAATCTAGTTTATTCTTTTTTCAAGCTTTTCAAATAACTGAAAAAGTCCAAAAAAATCAAAAAAACAAAAAGCTGGACAAGGAAATATGTTATCTTTTGGCAGCTATCGAGTCGTGTCGCCTTCGAACAGAGCACTGTATATCACATCCATTGGTTGGGTTATAGTTTGACTTAGGAGCTGTACTCGTTTATCTGAGTTTATCTCCACCGACTGGTTAAGCTTCTAGTCCCTATGGAGCCTCTGTTGATGCCTCCTGTGTCATAGATATGTCCCAGTTTGTATATCGAGTCTATGCTGCCTTCATTCAGTCACCATACACCATTATGCTCTTGTTCGAAGGAAGTTGAAACTTGTGTCAGCCATTCCTTAGTTATCTTGACTTTGCATGTCGGCCATTTCCGGTACAGTTACTGGTTCATGCACTTTATGATCAAGTCCTTCCACATTAGATAGCTTTGCTGAGTACCTCGTGTTGGATGATGGGGGATGCCTTAATTCCCTCCTTCCAGCATATTTCATCCCATCGACTTCAGATCATTTATTCTGGGATTGGAATCTAGAGTCCTTTTGAGTGCCTTGAGACTTGGAGTCATCAGTGGCAGGTTCTCTCACCATCGACAGTTTCTTGGGAATACATCAATGTCCCCTGATCGATGGATTCTCTCAAGTGTTCGACCTCAACACATCTATTCACACTTGTTAGTTTGCACTCTAGTACCTTGATTCCCATTATCATTATCGGTGGGTAATCTCATGTCTGTTAACAATATACATCAATGACCGATAATCAGACGATGGACTACTATGTTCGACCTCGACACCTCTATTTGCATAGTAGGACATGTACTCCTAGAGGTTTGTGTATAAGACCTTCCAGACTGGTGGCATCTTTTATATGCTACCTCCTTGATCGTGCCAGTGTTCATGAGATTTCAGCTCTCGTGACTTGATTCCAATGTATGTCGGACATTTCCAGCCACTATGGAGATCTTGATCTATTGTATATCTTTAGCCATTTTGGAGATCATGGTCCTTTGTACATCTTCATCATGGAGATTCTGATCTATGTATATTGTATGTGGCGATGACCACATATGTGTTATCATGTATTATTCCTATTCATGGCCATTGTACTCTTATGTATTTGGGACTGCTATATGTACTTGCAGTTTTATGCAGAGTTGTATCATGGTACTATGCTAATTGGGTGGATGGTCTTCCATTTGGGATCCTTCATCACTCCACTTCATGGATGGACTTATAATGTATTTCAGCCATCGTATGACCCCTTTGACCTCACACATTATGGGGCATCTGTTGTAGCGGATTTCACCACTCTAGGTGAATCACACTTTGTATGGCCTTCCACTGTCCCGCTGCAGACTCTTTAGACCCCATGGACCATATTTTATCCTTTGATGTTTCCTTGATCATCCCTAAAACTATATAAAAAATGATATACGCGGCTTTTTCCCCGATAACCGCGTACATACGCGGGTTTGACTCCTATAACCACATACATCGGGATGTGTGCATAGTCCAAATCCTTTGGAGTTTTCCTTGACATGGATCTGACTCATTCGACTCCTGGCCTTCCATATGCCTTGAGATCGCTCGGATTCGACCCTTCATTATCCCCTGTGAAGCTATATAAGGAACCCCTTGGTACATTGAAGGCATATAGAGAGATATAGAGAGAGATCGAAAGCAACGAAACTATAGTCCATCGTTGCCAGAATTTATGCTTGAGTCTACATCCCTTTGTCCCTTTGGAGCACTGTTGTGTTCTTCCCAAGCTTGCCTTTTGCTGGTGAGCTTGCTATCGTGAGATGGAGGATTAAGATGGTGGAGGCCCAAGTGGGGGATTAAGTTTCTTTGGTTCGCAGATGTGCCGTCAGAGGTTGTATCTATCTTGTAATCTCTGATTTATATTAATAAGAACTATCTTTTCCTGTCTAATGATGTGTATTTTATTGAATATTGTATCCATTGGAATATGTCAAATGCTTTTACATTATTGATTGTATATGCTAGAATAGATCTAACACCATGATATATAGTATGCTTGTATTGTTTACTTGTTGTTGAGGAAGTATTATATCAATTCAAGCTGAAGATTGGAAAGCTCAATGGGGATCTACTTCAACCGTCCAGAATAAGGTACGAGGTTTGATCCTTTAGTGTTAGACATGTTATTTCTATTGCATATTGGGAAAGATTGATTTCTGGAGTCAAAGTTGTCTGTTTTGGTACCCCAAGCCATAGGAATTTCTCTCCGTAACAACAATGATATTTTTTCTTATTAGTTCTAGTGAAAAAATCCTGGGGGTAAGAAATGCAAGTAGGATATATGGTTCATGGGTGAATCCATATATCCGAATGACAATACCTTCTTCTAACAAAAACCAATCTCTAATTTTCTTTTCTGGTGAAAATTGTAGGAATTCTTTTATAACAAGAAATACCCTTAACAAATTTCATTGGAAAAAAACTTTGTACACTTCATACATTATGAAATTCATATATTTGAAAAATATTATGTTGATTTCATCAGTCAGAACCATTTCTGGAAGCTGCAAGTTCTCTTAATTGAAGAATAGAAACATTCTTACTAGGTGTGACTGAAATCTGAAATGTATTGTATTGTGTAAATTCACGAGCTATGAGTGAATACTCTTAGCTAGGAATTCGTCATATTTAAAGAAGAATAACTGGGATGATTGAGGCTCAACTGGGCTGATATTGATTTTAAAAAGGAGATTCATTAACAATTCAGTGACATATTTTTGTATATAGAACTAGGAACTGACTCAATAGTGAAATAAATAACTGAGTTTCATAATTAAACATATTGGTGTTTACAAGGAAGGCTTGATTTTGTAAATACACATATGGCTTGAAGCAGGTAGTGAAAAAGGACTGCTTATGTTCAATGGTTGCTTCACGGAATAACTGGACTAGGTTTTCTTCGCTAAAATATTCATAGACCTTGGTAAATGCAGAAGGAACTAAAAATGAATCATGTACAATGAACAGGCTAATATGATGGAATATTTCACACGTGGCTGCATCTGTAATTAACCTCTCATAATACGAATAATTAGAAGCACACCAGTTAATGAAATCATGAAAATTTGGGGTTTGTTTTGGCTAGAAGAACTGAAAATATGACCTATAGACACCATGTATATCTATACCGTGGTATTTTAGTACTTTTAATTTATATTTTAATTGATTTACTAAACCAAATGATAGTAGGGTATCAAAAAATTCAAAGTCTTTATCTTCAAAAACCTCCTCAATTTTTTGGTATTCTAGGGCCTGCTCCTCTAATCCCTCTCCACTGTCCATTTTAAATAGTATTGGGTAGGTAAAGTGGCCTACTTAGTCAGCAGACAGATGGAAATATTCTGTCTAAGTTGGATTCTTTCATGTAGTACTGAGATCTCAACTTCGAATGCATAAAATGACAAATGTTTTTTCTCCGTGTGCTTTCCTTTTATAGTATTTTATTCTACCTATTTGTCATGCATCTTACCCAACTGAGTCTTTCTTTGTTCATAGATATAATTCCTTCCATTCTAAATCGTTGATTTTGGATTACCATTTAACCTTGTATTTTCATTCCCGCTATATTATCCAATTTTATCCTTCCTACAAGTCTTGGTAGTGAATTCCTTCACAACCATAGATCTATCATCTCTTCCTTTAGCACCATAGATCTCTTTTCCAACTTAGCATCACACATTCTGAAAATAACTAAACTACACCTTTCATAATCGGATTGGAAACTGACCATTAATTTCATCTTTCATAAACTTCAATCGTCGATCAATCCCCACCTTTAAATATTCTACCCAGATCTATTTGTACAAACATTATGCATGTTCCTCGAGCAAAATCAACCTTCATCGTAGATATTATTCAACATTTGATCTTAGCCTTTAATTACTTTCCCCTTTTAACCAATTTTGATGGGGCTCCATATGATTTTATTTTTGCACCTTGTGGAAGTGGAATAATTCCAGACCATAGATCTTATCCTCATCAAATCTCCACCCTCGATCATGCAGGAACTTTACTTCATTCCGCTAATTTCAATATTTTCTTTATGGGTGCAAATTTGATTAGTGGAATCATCCACATCCATCGATCTTGATCAAGCCTTAATCTAATCCATTTATTTGTGTGGGCTATACCATTTTTTGCTGATCTCCAACCTTACTTTCCTCATGCATGTTCACCCAACAAAATGATTGTGAAATTTTGATCACTTTTACCTATTGATCTTCGTCGTTGATATTCTCTTCCTTTTTAATCCATTCCATTGGTGACCAAAACTTCTTTCCTCATGGAACTTTATCTAACATATTTATTTACAGTCGTAGATATTCCCAATGACAGATATTAACCATTATAACTTGTCACCGAATAAAAAAGAGTGTATTTTTTATTTGAACCTTGTTTCTAATACTTAAACCATGGTTTTTTCATAATGTATGGTTTAAAATCTTAGAAATAGTCCTCTTCATTATTTGAAAATCTCTTTTCAACATACCTCTAGTCATATCATGAAATTTTCATCTCCTATCTTATTTATCCTAAGGTCTTCCCCCTTTTTTCAACTACTAACTAGAGATGGTGCTAACAACAAGCTCCAACTAGGGATGTTATCCTCCCTGCAAGGTAGCAAATAACATGCATACCAATGCCTATTTTACTTTCTGTATAAACTCAAAAAACACTTTTTTTTTTTATGTATGTAAAATAAATAAAATGGAAACCCCTGAACATCTTAGGGCCTTCTCTCTGGGCTTCAAATATACGAGCTCACCATCTGTACTGATTCTTTCAAATTAAATAAATATATACAACTATGATAAAAATATTACCTTCCATGTTAGGTTAGGTAATGCTTCAGAAATATTTCATTAATAGGGCCTCCTTTAAGTTGAACCCCATCCTAATGTTGTAAAACAAATGAATTGTCATGCCTAAAAGCTACAATAATATATGGTCCCTTCCACATGTGATCAAAATTTTCATCTTTCTCCTGCTTAGGTGCATCCCACTTCAAAACCAAATCATCAATTTGAAACTGTTCTTCCTTCACCTTCTTGTAAAAATTCTTCTTAATTTTTTCTTTATGTACATGTACATTTTCATAATCCTAATCCCTCATATCATTCAATTCAATAATTTTATTGATCCTCCTCTACATATGGTTTGTTTCATCCTCTTGATCCTATAACAACTTCATGACAAGAAAACCCAAAGATGCTGGAAAAATCACCTCTGCTCCGTAGACCAACTGAAAATGTGACATTCTAATTTTCCTTTTAGTACTGATTTTGTCTACCCTCAAGGAAAACTTCAATTTTGTGTGCCAGACTCTTTTATTATCTTCCAACAATATTTTAATTATCTTCACTAAGCTCTTGTTGGAAGATTCTTCTCGCCCATTTCCCTAAGGATAGTATGCAGTGGAATGATTCAGGTTAATATGATAATTATGATAAAAAATCATCATATTTTTTTACTTAAAAGCATGGGAATTATCACTTACAAACCTTTTAGGTCACTCAAAACTTGACAAAATATTATTCTTTAAGAAATCCATTATGACAGCATCAGTGGCTCTCCTGGTTAGTATACCCTCAATCCATTCAGTGAAGTAATCAGTTCTAGTTAAAATCCATTTGTGCTGACAAGAAGAATTTGGGTTAATTTCTCCAATCAAATTAAACCCCCACTGGTGAAAAGGTGCCTCAATTGAAATAGGATTAAGAGGTAATGGCATCAGTTTTCTTTTTCCATCAAATATCTGGCATTGATGACAAGTGGTGATTTCTTTATAAACATCAGAGAACATGGAAGGACAATAGAAACCAGCCCTTAAGATATTGTTAATAGTCACTTTCTAGGAATGATGTCCTCCACAGACACCTTGATGAAATTCTTTCATTGTCTATTGAGCTTCATTCTCCAGTAAGCAATTCAATAAAATTCCACTTGGATCTTTCCAATACAAATATTGATTTAGAACAAAAAAATATTGTTTCCTTCAATTTAACTACCTTGGATCTTGTTTTTCTCAATCCAAGAGGATCCTATAAATTTTTCAATATATTGATGATGTCACTGTACCATGGAGACAAGGTAAAATATGCTATTACCCGCACTTCTGAATCATTCTGATTAGAATGATTGGACAATATATTTTAATTGTAAAGATTCACAATTTGAATTTGTCATCATCTTAGCAAGTCCCTTCCATTTTACCAATTTTGTGGGATTGATATCCAAATCATATTCTAATAGAACATCAATCCACTTAGCTCTCTTTCCTTCTTGGTCAGGCTGAGTAAGGATACTTTTCACTACATTACTAGGAACATATGCTACAATGTGAGAATAAAGGATGTATACCCTGAAATATTTCAAATATTTTACCAAAGAATAATCATGTTTCCCCATAATATCATACTTCAGCTCCCCATCCCTCAATAGCTTGTTAAATAAATCAATAGGTTTTTCATCATTTTGACTATTTTTCTGCAGCAAAACTCTAGCAATGGTATGTTCAGATGCATATGAAAAAACCATTTTTTTTTTAAATTCAGGACTGACTAAAACAAGGGCTTTAGTTATTACTTTCTTAAAGTATTTAAAATATTTCCCGGCATCCCCAGTCCACTTAATCTCAGTATCCTTCTTGTGCATATTTGTGACATTTCTCAAAATGTTCATGAAATTGGGAATAAACCTTCTCAAAAAATTTACCTGTCCAATGAAAGATTGTATTTCCTTTTTACTCATGTTTCCTCCACTTTCAAAATGGAATTCACCCTGTCTGGGTTAATTATGATTCCATCCTTAGAAATAATGTGACCCAACAACTTTCTCTCTTTCACACCATAATTGGATTTCCTAGGGTTAAGGGAAATGCCATACCTCCTGCACTTCAAAAAAAAATTTCCAAATGTTTCAAATGGTCCCTTTCAGGTTTAGAAAACACTGTGATGTCATCCATATAAATCACCACAAATTTATCTTTCTCCTCAACAAAATCTATGCCAATTTCTCTTTGGAAAGGATCCCATGCATTCATTAACCCAAATGGCATCTTGGCATACATGAAAGTACCCCAAGGTGTTGTAAAAACAATTTTCTCTTGATATTCAAGAAGGAACTTTATATGGTCATACCCAAATAAGCCATCCATGGTGGAAATTATTTCATCTCCCACTACTTTCTGTAAAATATGATCCATCTTGGGTAGAGGATAATTATCTTTTAATGACACTTTGTTCAAATTTCTAAAATCTACACTAAGTCTGATCTCACCATTCTTTTTTCTAACAAGTACTAAGTTAGATACCCATTTGGAAAATCTAAGAGTCACAATAATCTTTGCATTAAACAATTTCTTCACTTCTTTTTCAATTAGAGGTCACAACATAGGATTGATACTTCTCAATTTCTATCTGAATGGTTTTTCTTGAGGTCTGATAGGAATGGTGTGTTGTATGATGGAAGTATAATTTTCATTTAAATCTTAATATATCCATGCAAACACATCAATATAAATTTTCATCAAATGGATGTATTTCTCCTTTTTTGCTATAGGAAAATTTTTAGACAGTTTCACAATTTTGGGTGAATCTTTAGTCCCTATGTTTTGATCTTCAATATAATTTCCAGCAGGTTGAACCTTGGGATCCTTGGAAACATCATTTTGATCAATTATTTTTTCTATAGGAGTTAGAAATTTTGGAATATAATTTCTTTTCAGTTCAATTATATCCTTTCCTCCATTCAATTTTTTTAATTTTTTTTGTTCAACATCTTCTTCATCACACTGTACATTTTCCTGGAATTTTTCTGAATCTTGATTTCCCATGTCTATCTGTGTATTTACAAACTCTCCTGACAATTCCAAAAATCAGCTTATTTGTAAATCATCTTCAAATATTTTCCAGTACTTGGAATTATCAGGAATTGAAGGTACTGATATTTTATATTTTTTCTTTGAATAGATGGGAACTTTAAAATTCCTAGTGGTAGTGGCCAGTGAATCAGTTACTTGATTTTCTCTCCTAGGAATCACTCTAACTTTGTATTCTGTGAAGAGAATTCCCCAACATATCTCACACTTCATTTATGTATTCCCTCATCCTGGGATGTTTGGTTTTGTAGCTGTCATTCACTTGATTCACAACTAGCTTAGAATCCCCAAAAACATCTATTCTTTTGGCTTTCGAATATTTCAAAGCATTCATCCTTAACAGCAAAGCTTCATACTCTACTACATGTTTTTACATTCAAAGGTTCATTCTCTTTCTTCTCTAATGCTTCCTGTCTTTTGGAAAACTGTTTATTTTCTTTAACTTCCACTACTATAGGTATTTATGGATCAGCATGTGAATCATTGAAAAATATGGAAGACCCTAAATCGGTATCTACAACATATATGGGATGGTTATTAGGTTTTTCTTGTCTACTAACCACATATGCTAACCTCTTTTCTATATATAGTCTTTTGTGACCTCCAAACAAAGTAATGGTTGCATATGGCATGTCCATTTGTAATGTTCCTTTTAGGTTTGAAGCCCATGATCTAGACAATAGCATACCAAATTTGGGAGGAATTTCAACTACTACCATGTCCATGACAATAATTTTAGCTGAAATATGAGCAAGATTCATCGACATGTCTTTAATCAACCCCAAACACCTTACCTTTTCAAAATAAAAAGAATACAGTTCTTTATAAGGCCTTGTAATCTCCAATCCTAAACTTTCTACCTCTACCCTTGGTATTAAGTTATGAGATGCACCAGAATCAAGCATAGCATTGTGAAAAATAATATCATAGATATTCAATCTTACATAAAAAGGGGGTTCATATTCATCATCTGTATCTTCAAGTATAGGGCCAAGGACTATAGTAGGAGCATCATATGTTAGTTCTAGGGTGTCTGGTTGACAATCACCTTCATTTTTCACCATCCTAGTTATTTTCTCTCTGTATTCATTGTTCCTTCACAACTCATTGAATGGGATGGAAAATTTTATTTTAGATAGTACATATTGCAGATTGAAAGAGGAAACTACTCTGTCCACATCAACTGGTATTGGATGACTAACTTCTTTTGATATTCCTCCTTTATTACTTCAAACCTTTTGTACATCATTTTCTTTTTGTTTATCTGTTTTATTTTCTATTTTTTCTGTGATTGGCTGACTAATAGAAGGTTGATTTGTGTTAGGAATTCCTTTATTGATAATTACATCTTTACTTCTCAGTTTCAATTTCTTTTGAAAATCATAAATGGAATTTTGATAACCCTTTTGATATTTTTCTAAATTTACCTCAAAAGTATTACAATCATCTTCTTGAGAAAACAAATTATGCTCTTCTTGAGTGAGGTAAATATCAAAATCCACATCATCAAAGTGATGTATTTGATTTTCCACTAGTTCAATTTATTCCTCATCCACATAATTTTCAGGGAATGGAGGCCTTATCTTCCGATCTTCAAGATTTCTAGGATTTCTTGGGTCTCTCTGCCTGATTTGGGGAGGAGGAGGAGGTGGTCTTCTGAAGTTTGGATTTCTTATTTAGGGTTCAGGATGCACTCTATTAGGTGGTATGTTATCTAAAAAATATATATACATCAATATTTCCATAGTTTTCATCATCATCTCAAACTTTGCATCATTTGAAGAAGACGCAGAGGTAGAGGGATGACTTTCTTCTCTCATTTTTATTCTATCCACCTCTACTCTATGTTTCACTTTACCTGAAGCCATCATATTGACTTCCACCTCCAAATCATCTTTCAACATTGTGGGAATATTTGCAGATTTTCTTTCTCTTAATAACAGGGAAAATTCACTCCAAAAGAATTTGCATAGTGTAGTTTTGTAGCACCTACTAAGGGTTTGATATCTGTTGGAATAGAATTGTATACTCTCATGAACCTGCTTGAAAACTCATGAGATGACTCAAAATTTCCCTTCTTTATATTATTATATTGTGACAGAACTTGTAAGGGACGTTTGTTGTCTTCGCACCTATCTAAGAACTTATAAGGGACTTTTGTTGCAAGTAAATCCTTGAACCATATTCTTTCCTCTCCATACAAACTTTGTGCAAATAGCCTCATCTTGGAATCATCATAGTCAACCTCTTCCAAATCAGTAAAGTCTTCAAATCTATACATATGTTGTTTTGTTGTAAAGTTCCCTTCCCCATTGAATAAATATATTCTTTGTGAATAGTTAAGGGGAAAATCATGTAGCACAACAGGAAGAGCCAAAGGAGAAAACCTAGCTTCCATGATTCTAGGACTGTTTGGTACAATAGGAGGACTTCAAAAAACATGAGTACCTTGAAAATGGATTGGAATATGAAGCTAGAAGGTCTAGATTAAAGGATTATTTTCTTCTATCTTTACATTATCTTGGATATTGTGCCAAAGTGAGTCTAGCAAATATGATTGCAGCCTGTTTGGATTGATTTCAATTTGTTTCAAATATGATTCTAATTTTTACCTCAACAAAGACCTTTCAAAATTTGTTTCCTATTCAAAATATTGAAAAATATGAAATTCTTCTTGATTATGAGAAAAATATATTTCAACTTGAGAAGTATTATTTATTTTTTACCACGCCTACATCTAATCAAACTTTCTGGGTTTTCCACACTGTATAATATTTCAGAATCAGTATTACCTCTAGTATGTGCCCTCCTAGAAGCCATGATGTCTCCTTTTGAATATCCTTTTGAAAATCAATGTGTACTCACAAGGGAAAATGCACAACCAACTTCAGATGCAAGAAATTCTATTTTCCCACAGAAATCATATCTTACTTGAAAAAATCAGTCATTCTCCCAGGAAATATTTGAAATCTCGTTCCCATACAATGACACCAGGATGTTATCACTCATAATGTACTCCCAGTTGTGAAAGAATAACCCCAATTTAACCATAAAACCAAGCTTTTGGAAATAAAGATGGCTTCTTTCTCTCTAGAGAGGGATCTTTCAATGTTTATCTCACAAGGCAAAATATATAAAACAAGAAATAAATTTTAATATTGATGATGGTTGAAACAAGTGCACATTGGGAATGGATTCATATGGGACAATAACATTTATAGTGTTATTGCATAGGAAATTTAACAGATACAAAGGTAGCTATCTCTTCATAGTCAAAATACTTGTGGTCTGGTGATATAGAGGGAATTTAGAAAAAGTCAATTAATGTGGGAATCTATCAAGGATGAATCCACTCTTAAATTTAGATGAAAGGTTTTGTGAATGCTTAAAAGTAATATAATAGAGCATATGAATATGAATTGTGAACCATTGTAAACTCATTCAAGCATGAAAAGAAAACATAATGGAAGTTTAAACTGTAAACACATGCACATAAAAGGAAAGAAAGTACAGACTCTAAAGCTAAAAACACAGGAATTTCTGTCAAAAGGATAGCTTCGTCTCTAAAATTCTATTAATCTATGGAATCTCAGTTACAATGCAAACTCTCTCACGGGTTCCAACCCTTGTTCCATTACAAAACTTGCTTAAATACAAAATAGTGCTCCATGAGCTGATAACTAACTTTTATGCTAAAAATAGGAAAATAACTCCCTTTTTACATTTGTCATTTTGGTTTCCTAACTAATAACAGCTCTGAAATAAAAATATAAACTACTAACTAAATAATCTTCAAAGAGTATTCGAGAAGTCTTCAGTAAATATTTATCCACACAACCTATATTTGGTTTTTCCATATTTCTCAGCAGTCTTCCATTTGTCGACAATTGGCAGCTCCAAGCTGGCCATTTCCTTTGCCAACACTCTTAACTCCATGTGGTCTCTTAACTCCACATGATCTTTGTAAGAAATCTTTGGAAGATTCGCACATGTGGATCTAAAAGTATGCAAAATTTCAAAATATTATGACAGTTTGTCCACTATTTTCTTCCCACACAAGGATTGTTGCATATCCTCAAATTTCCTATGGTGTAATCTACATTTGACCAACTGAGCATGATATTTTGTTTGAGAAAAGAGGTCACCTTTTTCTTCCCAGAATAAAGGTAAGCCCATTTTGAACAATGGTGTGAACAAATTAATGAACATTTTCACTTGATGATGCATGATATAAATTTTATATTGTACTGTGTCAAGGTGTTGGTGCTTACCCATGACCTTCCTTTCCCATGTGATGACTGAAATTCTATCCTTAATTCCTCATGCTTTTAGATAATCTTCTATTAATCCATTCATAAAATTAACTTTGTTTTTTGTGGTGTCTATGGGATTTTTGTTCAACACTTCCTTGACTGCTGTAGCACTCTGTCTAGTAGCTTGCATGACTATTTCTTTATCTAGAATATAGTTAAGATATGGATTGAGTTTTTCTACTTCATCTATAATCATATCCCATATGATATGTTTATCTCCTTGTACAGGAAATTTTCTAGTTACTTGCTTCATCAATTTATCATTTTTATCAAAGAGGTATTTACACTTATTCTCCATGGCCTTTTTCTCCTCCTATTTCTTTAGAGCTACATTTTCTAGATTTTTATTCTGATTCTCCAGCCCAACAATCTCTAAATCCATCAGGATAACTTGGGACATTGCCTGCACAATAGATTCTCATTAGTTTGTGCAAGAGGTGGAACAATTTGCACTTTAGATTCCTTTTATTTTTCATTTATTCATTTTTCTAACTCAACTTGCTTTTTATTAAAGGATTTCTCATTTTCAATCTAAAGAACTCTTTATGTTTCCCATGTATTACCTATGTATTACCTATGTAAATTCTTCTTCATCCATTATCCTTACTCCCTTCAACTATCAAGAATGGAAAGTCAAAATTGGCATTCTATTCCACAGTAAGGGACTCTATAGAGTTTCTATGGATTTGAAAATGAGCCAAATTCTATGATTGAGAAAGCTAAGTGGCATAGTAGGTTTCATGAATCCTATTGATTTATTTTCCTATATATTTCCCTTGATCTGCTCTTTCATCTAGATGGTTTGACCACTCCAAACCAAATATGGACCAAAATTGACTCTCTCTTTGAAGTTCAAGATGGGTTAAGAGCACATAAGTTGGAGAATGAGTTATTCTCATTGATTCCAAGAAGTTTCGATTCTATTGAGGGTTTATTCGCAAAATCATAGTCACTTGTTATATTTCTCAAGTAATTTGGGATTGAAAAAAAGGAATATCAATTGATACTTTCCATTTTATCAAAATTGGGTCTTGAATACTCAGTTTTTTAGCCTACTTTTCATGCTACTAGGATTGTTATTTCTAATTGGAAAATCCCTTGTTTGAGTACATTCTTTGATTCACTGACAAAGGATAAAGATAAATTGATCCATGTGGGTTATATTATATATTCAAATGGAAATGATCATGCTCTCATATTTCAAGGAAGAAAAAATATCAAATCGAAAGAAAAGAAAATTGTGAAAGAGAAGAACCCGAAGTCAAATATTGAAGATGAAAGTTTGAAGCCTACTTATGAAGGTTCAATGAAGAAAATACAGAAGAAAGAAAGTAAATACAACTGTTCTTATTTCATAAATGGATTTCATCCTGAGAAGAAATGTTGCAAGAATAATATGGACATCATGTCTCATCTTCTTGAGAAGCACAACATCAAAGTTCCAAATGAGCTAGAGAAGCATGTTGATTTTTCAGAACACTGCCATAGTGCACAATTCAAAGGTGATATAAAATATGAATTCAGTGCTAGAGTTGAATAATTTCCTCACATATATTATATATTTACCTTATGATATATCAAAATCATAAATATAAGTTTCTTTCTTGGATAATCCACCTGTCAGTCTCCTAGATTCATCTCTCAATAATTGTGATTTTTCACTAGATCCTGACTTGTCTTTAAGAATCTCTTCCTCACTCCATAATTATGATTCAGAAACATGTTTTAATAATTATACGTATGTCATGAAACCATTCAGACCATATACCATACCTCTGACTACTCCTAAGACTATACAAACCCTAGGTTCACTAGTTGACTCCTCATTAGTTTCTTATGTTGTGTTACTTATATAAGATGGTATCAAGTCTTGTCTATTTTTCACTGGTTGGTTATATATGATATTAGTCATCATTGCACTTATATTACACATGTTTTTGTCTATTCTAAACACGTATGGTTCAGATATCAATTCCATCCATCATTCGTATATTTACACTCATCATTTTTCCCCAGTTGCTCGTACTTTTCCTAGTCTATCCCTATATCCTCATGGAGTCATTAAATCATTTTTATTTTATGTTTCATATGATAATATTTCTGATATATCAGATTCTTTGAGCCTCATAACAGATATGGGAAGGTGATACATCATATTTGAAGAAAGAAATGTGATTCACGTCACAATTTTGTAGCTATACAAGGAACTGAGTGTGTTATTGATTCTCTTAATTTTTGTACTCTTTGGGAAGGAGTGTGAAAAGATATATTTTCCATTTAATATTGTGTTTTGAAATCAGATTTAGTTAGCATAAAAAACCATTCATATAATTCTCCTACTTCACCATATGATGAGATACCAGGAGTCTCTCCTTTTCTTTCTTGCAGATTCTACACTCTACCACATGATCATGGAATTCATGATTTCTTCATCAAATTATTTCACTCGAAGTAGTTCATTCAGCCATTCAAGTGAACATAAAGACATAATTGAAGACATATCTCAAATTTTGTTCCTTGTCCTTTTTTGAGGGAGGATTTTCCCCATGTGGCTTTACCTATTTCCCCATCTTTTATGGACCCAAATAATTGTAAAGGGTGACCATATATTTATTTTTGGTCCCTATATACACCTATATGCACCATATGAATCATATTATTTCATACATAAACATCATAAATACAGACTTAAAGGGGGTGTGGGACTATAATAAACCCAATTAATACTTAGGATAAAACTATCTAATCGTTTTTTTATTAAGTTCCTACCTACTATCCTCGATAGTTGGCATTCACTTGTACCACATGGTCAACACTCTCCATATATACCCTAGGAGTGCTTTTAACTTGATTTTGGTTCAATCCTGTCCACTTTATTGACTTCCATAATTAGTAACTGCACCTTCTTGTAGATTCTATCATTATTCTACTTTATTCGATCTTTTCAGTGGATAAGGTAAAGCTAGTCAACTAGGAAACTGCTATATGTTGTTTCCAACCCATACTCCATTATTTTCTATCCATATTCCAATATTAGCATGTTTTCCCATCATTCATGACAAATCACTAATGATTTATCTAATTCATGAGGTCCTTGATTGATTTGGGAAGTGCTTTAGCTACCTATGGGGGTTTATCATATTTGGTAAGTGTGATTTATGAGATAGCATGAGTTGTCTTCCACCAACTCAATTTTACTTTATAAGTCTATATTACTATTGTAATAATCAATAAATCAAGTCATTGATTCAATAATCAATTATTCATTGGATCACTTCTCTTGTATTCAGTCTCTTTATTCTTCTCTCGATTTTCCTTGTGCATACTTGTGAGAATTATCTTAGTAGAAAGATCCACCTGATGTGCTTCTTCTTTGCATCAAGTCTCTTTTTCTAGATGGTGTAAGAACTGCAATTTCTACAATTTTATGGGAAACTTAATTGTGCTCATTTCAAGGATTCTTGGGTTCCACTAGTGCATTCCATTGTAAAATTAGGGATGATTTTCAATTGGGAAGGAATATTGTATTTGTCTTTACGTAGAGTTATAAAAATGAAACAATACAAGAATGTAGAAAGTTTCCAACCTTATACATTTCTTCCTATATTTTAGATATTATGTGTGTTAATCATTATTTCCCTCGGTGTGGGTGGAATTGGAATATTTCTTGCATCCATGTTCATGTTTATTATCAAATGTTATGCGAAAACAAGTACAAGAATAAATATTTTTTGAATTGGTACTACTTCTTTTCACCCCTCCATCAAATAATTTTCAATACTTGGAATGTCTAAGGATAATAACCACAATAGAGGTTATGTTACATATATTGGAAACTGGTATATAGATGAGGACTACACATATATCAAGATCTTTGTAGCTAGTGCACCTCCACATTTTTCCTAAGTATGTTCCAAATAATTTTTTCATAACAAAATTTTCAAATCAATACATTCTGCATGGATTTAATGCCACATTAAACAGAGAAAATAAAAGGCTATTGATTCCACAACTTTTTTACATTATCCATTTTAGTATTAGAAATTCTAAAATAGATAAAGAACAATCTCAATTGATGCTTCAATATATATTTCCTCAAGATCAATTTAGAAGACATGATTTGTAATACCCCAGCTTAACCCCACAATGTAAATTTGTAAATACTGATGTAAAATGATAAAAGCTCGAAACAAATGGTTGAACTGACCAATACTATATAAATGTGGATATTTTTTATTTTAATATAAAAATATCTAAATGGTTGCATGGGAGGAAGGCTGAAGAAGAGATGGGGAGCTATGAGTTCACAAGTGGGAAAGTGGGATGTGCCTTAGTTTATATCCCTATCCTTAGAAAATTAAACCAAGTTATTAAATTATGATTAAGATCCATACTTTGATTAATCCTTATTGCATTTACTTAAGAAGGGGATTAAGGTGGGAAAATTTGTTCCATATGGAGTTTCCACATGCAAAGTTGATTTATGCCTATAAAAGTGAGTTTTTTATCTAGAGAGGGGTTCTATTATTCACCACTACTACAGCATGTTGAATTTGAATCTATAGCCATCACCTTTGGAATAAATATTGAAATACCATATCAGAAAATGAATATTCCATGGAGTTACATGAATCCTGCATGCCATTAACCTGGGAAGACTGATTAGAGAGAAACTTGGCCTGCAACTTGTTCCTTGGAGTCTAAAATTTAGAGGCTTCTTTCCCATATTGTGTTGGATCACTAGAAGGGAAATAGAGGATTCCCAAGGGATTGTTAACTTAGTGCAAGGATCTTGTTCTTGTCATTGTACAGGTTGATGGGGATGGAGAATTGAGGATTGGGAAAACTATGGATGGAGTTTAGGTACCAGTGGGTTGCATGAGAATTCAACTGAGTAAATTGGGATTGAGGGAGAGATTTTCCCTTGTGGATTGATATCCCTAAAGTAGGGGTGGACTATCAAAGTAAGTTTTGGGTTGATACTTCCTATGGTTGGGAGTAACATCCTTCACATGCAGCTAGTTGGAGAATAATTGCTTAAAGATAAGTGCATTTTTTTAAATGTCGATATGCATAGAATTTGCTTAGAATGGCATGTGCATTCATGTTGTGTTTTCTGTAAATTAAATGAATGTATAAAATATTTTGGGTTATCGTGATTATTTATTTCTTCTATTAAATGGAACGTAATTGAATAAAAATGAAATTGGACATGAATGCTAAATTAGCCTATAAGGAATTTGATTGCCCCATCGTCTCCCTGGTTAGAAAAGGAGACTGGATATATCATATGATTCATGAGGTTTTGTAGATATACATTGAAACCAAGCTAGCTTAGTTTGTCCATATGCTAATAAAGAGTGGGAGAATGTAAAATAATTACAAAATGTAGATTCATGGGATTATGTGCTGAATAGAAAAAAATATCACACCAAGAAGTTAGTGGGTCTTCAAGTGATCAAATTAAGAATATTGAAGAGAACAAAAACTTAAAAGAATAGCAATTATAACATCAAAAGAATCAAAATAAAGGAATACTAAAAGATAAACAACATCAAATAGAATATAAATTAAAATAGTAACAAGGCATAGTCAAGGAATCCAAGAGAAGGAACAACAAAAAAAACTTATGGAGGAACATGACATAGTAAAGGAAACCAAGGAACAACAAGAAAAATATAGAGTCAAGGAAACCAAAGAAAAATAAGAACATGATAGGATATTCATTTGTATAGAGTTAGAAATAAATTAAAATAGAAAATAAAAGAAGAATCGAAGGCAATTAAAGAGAAAGAGAACCAAGAAGAAAAACTAAAAGATGAGGAATTAAAATGAGAGGAAGAGTGTTGTAAAGGAAAGTTTCCTATGGCTAGGGTTTAAGAGGCCATAAACGTACTATGGTTGAAAGGTGGATGCAAATGGTTCTGCAAGAAAATATAAACAAGATTCAGAGATTAGAATGGTTCATACCTCGACAAACGAAGGTTGATCCAAGCAACCCTTCAATCCTCTTCTTGCTCCTCTCGCTCCTCCTACTCCAAGATGTTTGGGTACACAGGGTACTCCCAAAAGACTGAAAATCTTGAGAAACCACTTCACACAAATAAATCATAGATCAACACATCGATGTTTGTCACGTGGTTAAAACCATCGAGAGGGAAATAGTCCACGGCCCCAGCCAAATAGCTACTTGGAACAATTTATTATGCAAAAGAAAGAAAGTTACATGAGCTTCTCATAATCGATCAACTAGCCAAGGACCCTCTATGCTCTTTAAATAGAGATCATAGACCAATCAAGTGTTAAGCCACGGATCAATGGTAGGTATGATCTAAGAGAAGTTGAATCGTTACATCACTCTATGTCTAGAACATATTGTGACCGTCGAATTAGAATATTTACAAATGCATACTAATACATACTAAAGAAACACACTTTTACCTAACGGATATATTACACAAGTTGATCTTAACTAACTGCTAAGTGTCTAAATATCCTAACATCCCCCCTTAAGAACAACTTGGGATAGGATTGAAGGATTTACAAAAGTGACACTATTAGGAGAAGGAAGGAGGCATTAGAGCCTATCCCCTTTTAAGGGCACATTCCTAAACTCCTAACATAGACCAAAGTTTAGAAAACTTTGCTTATGTAAGAGACTTGGTGAAGATGTCTACAACTTGATCATCTATAGGGAAATAGAGAACTTCAATAACACTATCATGAACAATATTTCTAATGAAGTGCATGTGTAGCTCAATGTGTTTGCTGCACTGATGTAGAACTGGATCTTTGGCAAGCTTGATGGCACTTTGATTGTCGCACCAAACTGGAGTAGGTTGCTGCTGCTCGAATCCAAACTCTGAAAGGATCTGCTGAAGCCATAAAGCTTCCTGACTGGCATTAACTACAGCTCAATATTATGCTTCTACTGAAGAAAGTGCAAGAGCTTGTTGTTTCTTACAAGCCTAAGTGACAGGCCCAGATCCCAGACTGAAAACATAACCTGTAGTAGACTTTCGATCATTAGGATCGTCGACCCAATCTGAATCAGTGAAACCAACCAACAAAGGTTTCCCCCCTGTACTGTAATGAATCCCAAACTGGACTGTACCTTGAATATATCAAAGTATTATTTTTGTTTCTTTCCAGTGACTTTCATGAGGAGTTTGCATATAACAGGCAACACGACCAATAACAAAGGAAAGGTTAGGACAGGAATGAGTCAAGTATAAAAGACTACCAACAAGTTGATGACACAAGGTGGAATCTACTTCAGGGTAAGTACAAGTGGTAGAAAGTTTGACTCTAGACTGGAAGGGAAAAGGGGCTGGTTTACAATCTCCCATGTGGAAGCAATGAAGAAGGTCACAAGCATACTTAGACTGGGAAAGAAAGATTCCTTCTTTGGTTTGCAAGACTTGGAGACCAAGAAAATAATGCAAATTTCCTAAGTATGACATTTTAAAATTTTGCTTAAGACTGGATTTCACATGGGTTATAAGTTTATGGTCACTACCAGTAAGGATAAGATCATCAACATAAAGAACAAGTATGATGAGATGGTTTCCTACTTTCTTGGTATAGACATTGGGGTCAGAATGGCATCTAGAAAAACCAATGTCAAGGAGAAAGATATCCATTTTGGCATACCAAGCTCTAGGAGCTTGCTTAAGGCCATATAAGGATTTCTTAAGGAGACAAACAAGGCTAGAGTTATGCTGAACATATCCAAGAGGTTGTTCCATGTAAATTTCCTCATGTAAATCACCATGTAAGAAGGCATACTTGACATCCATTTGATGGAATTCCTAGTTATATTAGGATGCAAGGGAAAGAACAAGGTGGATGGAGTTCATTTTTGCTACAGGGGCAAAGGTTTCATTGTATTCAATCCCTTCAACTTGGGAAAAAACTTTGGAAACTAACCTTGCCTTAAGTCTTTCAACACTTCCATCTGATGCATACTTATTTCTGTAGACCCATTTACATCTGACAAGTTTTCTTCCTTTCGGAAGAGGAACAAGATCCCAAGTATCGTTCGCCATTAAGGAACGATATTCTTTGTCCATAGTTGCATCCCAATCTGGATTTCCTGAAGCTTCTGCAAAAATTTCTGGATCATGATTCTCTGGAACTTGAGCCAAAAGAGAAGAGGATCGCTGAAACTAAGAATGTGTTCGTCGTTGATCTCTAGGATCACCGCAAGATCACCAGCTACTTCACATGTTGAACGAACCCATCGAGGAAGTATTGGTGCCGGTGCAATTGGAGGAACATGAGCAGGCAGAGGTGTATTTTCATCCTCACTATCATCATTAGAAACTAGAGTTGGAAACCTGTCAAGGAAGCTGGAAGAAGAAGAAGAAGAAGGCACAATCGCCGAATCATACTCACAGGCCAAAGATGGCACACCTACCAAGTTAGGCTCGCAATCCAATAGATTTTCATAAAATTTAACATCTCTTCTAATGATTATACCATGTGAATGGGGCTGAAGAATTCTATAACCTTTTTACATCTTCAGAATATCCAACAAATATGTACTTTTCACTTTTAGGCTGCAATGCTTTTCATTTTTCATCCGGAATGTGAGCCCATGCTTTACAACCAAACACATGAAAGTGACTTACATCTAGTTTAATTTTACTCCATGGTTCTTCTGGTGTTATACCTTGTAAAACTTTAGTGAGTGTGTGATTAACTATGTAATTTGCACAATTTATGGCCTCATCCCAATATTGAAGACATAGTCCCTTAGATTGGATCATATAATTATCCATTTATTTTAAAGTGTGGTTCTTCTATTCAACTACACCATTTTGTTGTGGTGTATATGGAACAATATGCTATTGTTGGATTCCTTGTTCAGTGCAAAAAATAGTGAACTTGTTGTTAACATATTCTCCTCCATTGTCATATATTAACTTAATAATTTGATGACTAGATTGTTTTTAAAAAGGGCCTTGTAGGCCAAGAACATATTAAATGCTTCTCTCTTAAGTGTTAGGAAGTAAACCCAAGTGCATCTGGAGTAGTCATCAATGAAAGTTAAGAAATATTTGAAACCAGAAAAGGAAGCAGATGGAAGAGGGCCACACAAGTCACTATGCACAAGCTCCAAGGGAACCGAAGCGTACCAAGAGGCACATTTGTCAAAACTGTCTCGATGATGTTTTTTGAGTACACAACCAGAACAAAACCATCCTTGCAAGATACCAACGGAAGACCAGTCACCATATTTTCATTACATAGTTGTTGCAATGAGTGATAATTTAAGTGACCAAATTGTTCATGCCAAAGTTTGCTCAAGTTATCACTATGAGCAACAAAAACTGAAGGAAAAGGTGATGACCCAAAGTTGTTAAATTTGTACAACTTGGTAATATCATCAATATTTCTAGTAGCAAGGACATTTTGAGGATTTTTAAAATCCTTGATTACAACTTGGTGAGGTGTAAATGTCACAGTTTTACCTTCACCTGAATGAGTAATTTGATAAACTAATAACAAATTGCAGGAAATTTTTGGAACACATAGTACATCACTGAAATGACCATTTTCTACTGGAACTGTTCTAGATCCTACAACACTTAGATATCTATCATCACCAACAAATATTTGTTTGGTGTTACATTCATGCATAGTAGAAAATATGGCTTGATCCTTAGCCATATGATAAGATGCTCCAGAATCAATGAGCCATTCATTTGAAGTAGAAGAAGAAGATGCAGTATAAGAATAACCAGAAGCACAAAGTGCATGTCCATGAGAGTTAGATTCTGAAGATGAATCTATGCCGATGTGGTGCTTCTTCATTGCTACTTCCAAGGCTACCATCTTCTTGAAACACTTAGATTCATCATGATTATCTTTCCCACAAAAATTGTAATGACGCTCAGTATTCTTTCCATTTTGCTTCAATCCTTTGTCACTTTTTAAAGAAGGAGCTGACTGAGAGGGTTTGGGACCCTTGTTTTTTGGCTTATTATTGCAAAAATTATGTTTCTTGGGAGACTTGGACTTTTCTTTCTGTTGGGACAATAAGGCTTTCCCAGATGTATCTGCATTGTTAATTATTCCAAGATGAATGAGCTTATCTTGATCTCTAATTAAGGAATCACAAAAGGATTCAAGACTAGGCCATTGATAGCTATCTATAGTCAAGGATTTTTTCATGGAGTAGAATGTAGATACAAAAATAGAATATGTAGGTCCAAGTTTGGAAATAATATGATAAATACATTGTTTGTCTTCTTTCTTAATCTTGCATTCTTCACATAAGAGTCTAAGAGTTTTATACTTTAGATAAATAGTCATGAATGCATGAAAAATCATTTGGATTCAAGGAAAGAAACTCATTCTCAAGTTGATGACCCCAAATTTCATTGTGTTTACCAAACATAGATTCCAACTTTTCCCAAGCTTTATCAGGTTCATCAATGCCAGATATGTGGAATCGCAAATCAATAGAGATTGACATCCCAATCAATACACGAGATTCATCACATCTATTTGTTCATTTAATTTTTTTATCATCATCAATGGGTTTTATTTCTTTCCCTGAGGTTATCTTGAAAAGTCCTCTACTTCATAGAAAATCCTCCATACGAGATTTCCATGAGAAATAGTTAGAACTTATGAGTATAATATCACAAGGGGTGGCCATACTATAAAATAATGGCTAAAAAATAGAAATTAACTATCTGGTTGCAAAGAGCTTGAAAAAATATGTGGTTTAAAAAAAACCGACACTGAAAACTGATTCTGGATGCTGAAGTTATGCTTGATCAAAGAAAATGTTGAAGATGTCCCAATAGTGACGTAGCAGATATTAACTTGACCAACTAAAAAAAAGAACCCCCCTCTTCCCAAGATCAACCTTTGACAATCACTTTATAATAAAGTTGCTTTGAAGTGAATCACTTTTGTAGAATGAGTGAGGTTCACTTTTACAATAATGTTACTTTTAAATAGTGCGACAATAAATTAAAAGACTTAAGTGACTCACTTTTTATTTTATTTTATTTATGTGAGATGCACTTTTACTATAAAGTAACTTGAAAATAGAAATTGCATGCACTAAAAAGTATCTTAATAAGACTTGAACTCAAGACCTATTAAGGAATAAAGCAACTTTGGACGAAGTGAGCTAAATTTAAAAGGTACATAAAAGTATGGAAAGGGGAAGGGGGATTTTTTTTTATATATACTCTTCTCTCTCATTCTCCGTGCTTGCTTTCTTTTCCTGCAAATAAAAAAAGAAATGAAACACAAAAAAAAAACTTTTTCCACACAATGGAGTTAGATCTTGGTTAACTTACCCAGAAAGTATATGTTTTCAAGTTTTCTCGTTGTTTCTGATTTGCTGTGATCACACAAGGTGCATGGCAAAGAGCATACGTAACCTAGAAAACAAGAAAAAAAACTTTTCCTCACTGTTTTTGATTTGTCGCGATCATGCAAGGTGCACGACAAAGAGCATACGCAGCCAGGGAAGGCAACAATCTGAGACTAAAACGAAAAAATATCTAATAATAAAACTAATGAAATATGAGAGATTTAAAAACAACAAATCCATCACTGTAACATTATACCTTCAGATTTGTCGAAAGGGGTGTTTCTGGAACAAATGGAAGCATCAAAACTATTTCCCAATGGAAACGGCACTCTGAACGTAGTGGAATAGCTCCCATAAGCCAAAAATGCATAGAAAATCTAGAACTAGAAACCCTTTCAAAGTTTCGGCAACACCGATTCCAGATCTAGATCCAAACCAAAAGCGACTCTTCATAAAATCTCTGATACCATGTTCGGGTACACAGGGTACTCCCAAAATACCGAACACCTTGAGCAACTGCTTCACACAAATACATCATAGATCAACACATCGATTTTTATCATGTGGTTAAAACCATCGAGAGGGAAACAGTCCAGGGCCCCAACCAAATAGCTACTTGGAGCAATTTATTATGCAAAAGAAAGAAAGTTATATGAGCTTCTCATAATCGATCAACTAGCCAAGGACCCTTTATGCTCTTTAAATAGAGATCATAGACCAATCGGGTGTTAATCCACGGATCAATGGTAGGTATGATCTAAGAGAAGTTGAACCGTCGGATCACTCTATGTCTAGAACATATCGTGATCGTCAGATTAGAATATTTACAAATGCATACTAAAGAAACACACTTTTACCTAACAGATATATTACACAAGTTGATCTTAACTAAATCCTAAGTGTCTAAATATCCTAACACAAGAAACCTACAAAATGAATTATACCTTCCTCAAACCAATATGACCACATATAAAGCAATGCTAATAAAAAAAATATGCAATAATAATCTGACTGACGTCATCATATGATCATGAAAAGAGATTCAATCACGCATTGAATAATGATTTGGGAAGAAGAAGAACATCACATATTTATTAATCTTGAAAACAAGTAAAAGTATACCTTATCTTCAATTTGGGCACCTCACGAAACCTTGATCTAGTTCTGCTGCTTCTCTTCTCCAAGGAACTCAGACTCCAAGATTTGCAACACAAGGAGATAGCTTCTAGGGCAAAGGTGTGGGAAAAGAGAGCTCAATTTCCTCCATCATAACTATGAAAAGATTCAAGTCTCCTCCCATGGACCTCCCTACCTCTATTTATATGATTTATGAAGAGTTAGGGTCGAAGACAAAGTAGTTACAATTGAAGGAGTCAGTTGCATAACTACCCAAACTACCTGAATTTCAAAAAAAATATTTTTTGACATTTTCAAGAGGAATATGTGGGTTACAAAGACAAAATTCGTGTATGCAGGAGATATACATGGGTTTCAATGCAAAAAGTCATCTATTTAGGGTGTACGCAAGTATTCTATATAGAAAGTTGCATACATACACGGGTTTCCTTAAGGAAACTCATGTACACATCAAAAAAGCTCATTTTAAGGGTACTTCTATGAATTTTCAAACTTTGGTGTCTTCTGGAAAGTTTTAGCTAACAGAAATATCTTTCTAGTGATGTAGAGATAAGGTCAAAAGGAGTTACAAAAATCAATATATGGATCCTCCAAGTTAGGTGTTTTTTTAGTGACTTTCATGAAGTGTCATCATGGAAGTGTCGACATGCGACGGAATCATGGGAAAGTGGTCACATGCAAAGATG
The DNA here is from genome assembly GCA_001517045.1 of Pseudotsuga menziesii. Lineage (NCBI taxonomy): Eukaryota > Viridiplantae > Streptophyta > Pinopsida > Pinales > Pinaceae > Pseudotsuga > Pseudotsuga menziesii. Next base: position 382,594 of record LPNX010175474.1, read on the forward strand.
TGTCATTTTGAGCTATAACAGATGCCCCTTAATGTATGAGGTTAGAGGGGAAGATGATATCTGAAATAAATTATAAAGGAAATAACTGAGTATGGAGAGAGTAGAGAATCCAAGATCAAAAGGATCGAATGAAGGTACCTAAAAGAGAGATAAATGTCAGAAAAATATAATCTCTAGGACATACAAGTCCATATACAAATCATCACCATAAAGATATAGGCGGATCCAACATATGTATGATTGATGAACTATCATGGTCACTCAATATGCAAAAAGGTGCCATATCAAATCTAAAGGAGTCATGGCCACAAATGAACAAGGTAGATCCATGCTCAACAATCAATCATAGCCATAAGAATACAAGGTTTATCTATGTCTCAGCAAAATGTCATATGAAGTGTGACAAGGTCTTGCGCAGCTTGGGAAATAGGGAAAAATGATGATGCTATTGTCAGCGCAAGGTCTTCAATACAAACTGCCCAAAAGGTACGAATTCTAACCATGCGAATAAAGGAGTTGAAGTTGAACATGGAGAAAACTGTTTAATTACCGGTCAATAATAAGAACCATTAACAAACATGAGGGAAACCACCATTAATGAAAATGGTCCCCAAGGTACCTAGTACACTCTAACAAGTGTGAATACAAGGACTTGGAGTCAAACACTTGAAGAATCCATTGAGTAGGATACATTAAGGTATTCCCACTACCCAATAGCGAGGGAAATTGCCACCGATGACTGCAACCCCCAAGGTACTATCATAAAACTCTAAATATCATTCCCAAAGCAAGAGGTGTTGTAGTCGATAGGAAGAGATCCTTTGGAAGGAAGGAATTAAGGAATCCTTCATCATCCAACACAAGGTAAGTCAAATATTAATTGGATATGGAACTGGTACTGAATTTCATGACAAGGACTGTCGAGGACATGTTGTAATGAACTGATACCAAGGAATGGCCGACACAAAAGGTAAAGGAAACTACAGAATGGCTGACAAAGGTTTAATCCTTGAACAGTGGGCATGACACAAAAATTGACTTAGGAAGCTTTTGACACGAAAGAACCAACGACACAAATTTGCAATGTAGGAGACATTGACAGATTCCCCATATAAGTGGAAAATAAACCAATAGGAGGAGTAAGAAACTTTGAATTAGGATAAGGTCAAAATACTAGGACCCAACTGTTGATAGACTCAAAACTGGTGTTTTTTTCAAGGAAACAAGAATTACTTCCATGATGTAAAAAACATGTGAATGAACTTCCCTTACCCTCTTTCTTGTAAAGGTTTAACGAGTCCAAGAAAGAAAACTCAGGACCTTCTTGTTTTTTGGAAAGCTCGAAGAAGAGACAGAAGAATGCTTGATAAAGCACTAATTCATGGATTTTATGAGCTTGGACTAGTACATGCTCAATGGTGTTTTGATAGTTTAGAGAGTCTGAAAACTCCAAAGAAGACTGCAGGGGGGTGATTTTTCATCCAATTTAGTCTCCTAAGGTCAGAAAAGTATAAAACAAACCACAGAAGAACTCTCTTAGCTTCTGAAGAAGTAAGGAGCACCTTTTTTTATACTTAGTCGAAGAGGTCCGAAAAAAGTTAAATTACCACCTACCCAACTCTCCTTAAAAAGTATCATATAGCCTCAGTTTAACAAGTGTGAAGGAAGACAAGATCACTCGGAAAGATCCACTTGATTACGAGAAACAAGGCTTATAACAGTCAACTCGATGCTTTGTTCTTTAGGGTTTAGCGAGCATGACAAAGACATAAAGTACACTCAGAATATTTTTCACGTTTAGGTCCAAAACATGAAAAAGAGAAAACTAAGCTCATATCGAGGTTCCTTTTCGGTAAGTTTAGTCACTCAGGTCCGGAAAAGTGATAAACCTATGCCTGAGAATAATCTTCTCAAATCCGTAGAAAAGAGAATGTTCATTTCTCATATTATTCCACATGGTCCAAGAAAGCGATAACCTACCACCAATGTGGATGCCCATTCACATATTCTTAACGAGCCTGAATGGACAAGTTTACTCGGTAGTCAAGTGTATTTTGAGGACTCAGACCTATGCCTAAACAAAATCAATATCTTTCCCGTGAAGTTTTAACGAGTCCATAAAATTCAACTCATGGCATCCTTACTATTTTTAACGATCTCGAAGGAGAACAAAAATAAATCTCTAAATGTGAGGAGACGAGTGTCAGAGGAAAGCGAAACTAGTTCCAAGTGTGAGGACCAAACCTATGCATAATGTAAGGGACATGAGCAGGATAAAGACACTCAGGGAACGTCTCCTCAAGGTAAAGGGTGTCAAGTTGCAAAGGCAAAAATATACAAGGCCGAGCGATGATGAGAGAAAAGTCAACAATTTAAAAGCATGGAAGCCGGCATCAGGCTCATAAGCCCAGGTAGGGCACATGAAAATGTAGTTACAACTTGAACAACAAGGCGAGGCAAGTAAATAGTTGTGAATCCAACTACAAATCCTATCTCCAAGAAACAACAACATCAAAATCACATTCAAAAGAAAAGATATGATGTGGGTCACTTTGGCAGAAACACATGTGACTTTTCTATCTTCTATAAAAGGTAAAGTCAAGGTAGAATCAACTGAAGAAGATTCTATAGCACCAAGGCTCGAGGGTTTATAATCAGTAAGATCAATGTCGAAAGGAAAACAAAAATCAACAAGGGAGATAGAGTTTGCAGGAACAAACTCAGTATCACAGGAGTTGAAAAATTCATAAGAAAAATAAAACTCATCAGTGTGGGAATATATTAAACCCACTCACAACTTAGGATAAAATAATTAATCATTATTTGATTAATTATTCACCCACTAGCTTAATTAGGTGGCACCTTAAAGTCAATGCATGCCATCTATATCCTAGGAATGATTTATTTATGATTCTGGGTTCATCTAGAATTAGTATGCAGGACCTTATAGCAGATTCTGTTTTTTTCTGCTTTTTCTACTTTTTCCTGCTTTTCTATGGATAAGATAAAAGCTAGTCAACTAGGAAACTGGGAGCTTTTGTTTCCAACCCATCCTCCATTAGTTTTTCTCCATTTTCTAGGATTAGCATGTTATTTCCATCTCCTTGACAACTCACTCATGCTTTCTCCAACTCGTGAGGTCCTTGATAGATTTAGCAAGTGCTTTATCCACCTATGGGGGTTTGCTATATTTGGGTAAGTCAGCCTTTTTGAGATTTATGAGTTGTTTACATACAATTCAAAATTCCCATGAGGGAAGCATTATTTATGTACACTATTACTCATAATTATTGAATGGAAGGATACACACCAATATTCATCTCTTCATTCATGTGATTCAGTCTCTTTTCTTCTCTCTATTTTCCTGTGTATGCTTGTGAGAATTTTTAGTAGAAAGATTTATTTCCTGTGCTTATTCTTAGAATAATTGCACATAGCATTGATCTATTATTTCTACATGGTATCAGAGCTACAAGGTTGATCAAGTTCTACAGAGTTGAGGAGCGCTTCTAGTCTCCTATCCCTCTCTGAAGAAGAGCTCATCTAGCTTACAAGATTTTCTCCTAGTTAGTTTTGCAGGTTGCAGAGAGTATCTCTTAGATCATATCAACAACTTCAATATGGATTCAAAAGTTCCTCTACTATATCCTTTCAACTATGCTGATTGGAAGCCAAAGATGAGTGCATACTTGAAGAGGCAATGTCTCTTTGATGTCTCCATTGGTGCATTGAGTGAACCTGAGTCTTATGAAGAGAAGATTGATTGGCTAAATAATTGTAATAGAGATTATGGAATTATGTGTTTGGGAATGTCTCGAAATATATATCATCTCATAGATTCTGCTGAATATCCATATGAGCTTTGGAAAATTTTGGACAAAGCTTTTGGTTTGCAGGAAATTGAAGATGAAGCATGGAGTGAACGTAGCATCTCCTCTTGTTCTCTTTCTCAAGATTTCTTGGCCTCTAAATTCTCTGATGAATTTGACCATGATGAATAATTTTCTCATACAGTTCATGTTGCTGCTTCCCTCTTTGATTCGAATGCTTCCTCCTACAATGAAGAAGCAAATATTGAAGAGCCATCTTTTTCTGTGTCTCTTGAAGGTGATTTTTCTTCTTGTGATACTATTGATGAAAAAGAAGTAACATATGGAGCTTCTGATGATGTTGATTATGATCCTATAACCCATTCATTGTTCTGTTAATATCCTATCTTAGATTCTGAGATCTATGTGCCAGATTCCTTACACCTCTTGCATACCTCTCTCATTGATGGTGCGCAACCCAGTGACTTCCAGGATGTTTGCTTAGCCACATCAAGCCTTATTTGTGTCATACCACTTACCTTACTTGATCTCATGAGCTTCAGCATATCCTTATTTGATCTTGGCATCAATACTCAGAGCCTTCTTGAATATTGTGAACATCTCATTCTGCCCATCCATCATTCATATTTTTACACCTATCAGTTTTCCCCAGTTGCTCATAATTTTCCTAGTCTAGCCCTATATCCTCACGGAGCCATTGAAGACTTTGTCCTTGCTGTTCCATATGTTAATATTTCTGATATATCAAAGTTTTATCAGCCTCATATCAGATCTATACAAGTGCTGCATCAGATTGAAATATTGACATGTGATTCACATCACAATTTTGCAGCTATTCAGGGAATTGAGTGTGAAATAAATTGCCTTATTTTTTGTACTCTTTGGGAAGGAGTATGCACATATCTCTTTTCCATTTCAGATTATGTTTGCAGATCAGAGTTTGACAGCAGCAAGAAGCATTCAGATAATTCTCCTACTTCATCAGATGATGAGATACAAGGAGTCTCTCCTCTTCCTTCTTGCAGGTTCTACACTCCAGCGCATGATCATGGAGTTCATGATTTCTTCAGCAAGTCCTTCATCCAGAAGCATTTCAGTCAGCTCATTAAAGCGAAGATGAATATATGTTGAACACATATTTCAAATTTTGTGCATTTTCCTATCTTGAGGGAGGATTTTCCGCATGTGGTTTTGCCTCTTTCCTCACTTTTCTGGACATAATAATTGTAAAAGGGTGACCATAGCCTTGTTGTTCGGCCCTATATGCATCCATGTGCATCCATATTTTTTTTCATACCATCATAAAGTCAGACTTATAGGGGGGTGTGGGAATATATTAAACCCACTCACAACTTAGGATAAAATAATTAATCATTATTTGATTAATTATTCACCCACTAGCTTAATTAGGTGGCACCTTAAAGTCAATGCATGCCATCTATATCCTAGGAATGAGTTATTTATGATTATGGGTTCATCTAGAATTAGTATGGAGGACCTTATAGCAGATTCTGCTTTTTTTTTCTTTTTCCTGCTTTTCTATGGATAAGATAAAAGCTAGTCAACTAGGAAACTGGGAGCTTTTGTTTCAAACCCATCCTCCATTAGTTTTTCTCCATTTTCTAGGATTAGCATGTTATTTCCATCTCCTTGAAAACTCACTCATGCTTTTTCCAACTCCTGAGGTCCTTGATAGATTTAGCAAGTGCTTTATCCACCTATGGGGATTTGCTATATTTGGGTAAGTCAGCCTTTTTGAGATTTATGAGTTGTTTCCATACAATTCAAATTTACCATGAGGGAAGCACTATTTATGTACACTATTATTCATAATTATTCAATGGAAGGATACACACAAATATTCATCTCTTCATTCATGTGATTCAGTCTCTTTTCTTCTCTCTATTTTCCTGTGTATGCTTGTGAGAATTCTTAGTAGCAAGATCTATTTCCTGTGCTTATTCTTAGCATCATTGCACATAGCATTGATCTATTATTTCTACATGGTATCAGAGCTACAAGGTTGATCAAGTTCTACAGATTTGAGGAGTGCTTCCAGTCTCCTATCCCTCTCTAAAGAAGAGCTCATCTAGCTTACAAGATTTTCTCCTAGTTTGTTTTGTAGGTTGCAGAGAGTAGCTCTTAGAGCATATCAACAACTTCAATATGGATTCAAAATTTCCTCTACTATCTCCTTTCAACTATGCTGATTGGAAGCCAAAGATGAGTGCATACTTGAAGAGGCAATGTCTCTTTGATGTCTCCATTGGTGCATTGAGTGAACCTGAGTCTTATGAAGAGAAGATTGATTGGCTAAATAATTGTGATAGAGCTTATGGAATTATGTGTTTGGGAATGTCTCCAAATATATATCATCTCATATATTCTGCTGAATATCCATATGAGCTTTGGAAAATTTTGGACAAAGCTTTTGGTTTGCAGGAAATTGAAGATGAAGCATGGAGCGAACCTAGCATCTCCTCTTGTTCTCTTTCTCAAGATTTCTTGGCCTCTACATTTTCTGATGAAGTTGATCATGATGAAGAAGTTTCTCATACAGTTCATGTTGCTGCTTCCCTCTTTGATTCGAATGCTTCCTCCTTCAATGAAGAAGCAAATATTGAAGAGCCATCTTTTTCTGTGTCTCTTGAAGGTGATTTTTCTTCTTGTGATACTATTGATGAAAAAGAAGTAACATATGGAGCTTCCGCTGATATTGATTATGATCCTATAACCCATTCATTGTTCTCTCAATCTCCTATCTTAGATTCTGAGATATATGTGCCAGATTCCTTACACCTCTTGCATACCTCTCTCATTGATGGTGCGCAACCCAGTGACTTCCAGGATGTTTGCTTAGCCACATCAAGCCTTATTTGTGTCATACCACTTACCTTGCTTGATCTCATGAGCTTCAGCATATCCTTCTCTGATCTTGGCATCAATACTCAGAGCCTTCTTGAATATTGTGAACATCTCATTCTTCCCATCCATCATTCATATTTTTACACCTATCAGTTTTCCCCAGTTGCTCATAATTTTCCTAGTCTATCCCTATATCCTCACGGAGCCATTGAAGACTTTGTCCTTTCTGTTCCATATGTTAATATTTCTGATATTTTAGAGTTTTATCAGCCTCATATCAGATCTATACAGGTGCTACATTAGATTGAAATATTGACATGTGATTCACATCACAATTTTGCAGCTATTCAGGGAATTGAGTGTGAAATAAATTGCCTTATTTTTTGTACTCTTTGGGAAGGAGTATGCACAGTTCTCTTTTCCATTTCAGATTATGTTTGCAGATCAGAGTTTGACAGCAGCAAGAAGCATTCAGATAATTCTCCTACTTCATCAGATGATGAGATACAAGGAATCTCTCCTCTTCCTTCTTGCAGGTTCTACACTCCAGCGCATGATCATGGAGTTCATGATTTCTTCAGCAAGTCCTTAATCCAGAAGAATTTCAGTGAGCTCATTAAAGTGAAGATGAAGATATGTTGAACACATATTTCAAATTTTGTGCCTTGTCCTATCTTGAGGGAAGATTTTCCCCATGTGGTTTTGCCTCCTTCCTCACTTTTCTGGACATAATAATTGTAAAAGGGTGACCATAGCCTTGTTGTTGGGCCCTATATGCATCCATATTTTTTGTCATACCATCATAAAGTCAGACTTATAGGGGGGTGTGGGAATATATTAAACCCACTCACAACTTAGGATAAAATAATTAATCATTATTTGATTAATTATTCACCCACTAGCTTAATTAGGTGGCACCTTAAAGTCAATGCATGCCATCTATATCCTAGGAATGAGTTATTTATGATTCTGGGTTCATCTAGAATTAGTATGGAGGACCTTATAGCAGATTCTGCTTTTTTCTGCTTTTTCCTGCTTTTCTATGGATAAGATAAAAGCTAGTCAACTAGGAAACTAGGAGCTTTTGTTTCCAACCCATCCTCCATTAGTTTTTCTCCATTTTATAGGATTATAATGTTATTTCCATCTCCTTGACAACTCACTCATGCTTTTTCCAACTCCTGAGGTCCTTGATAGATTTAGCAAGTGCTTTATCCACCTATGGGGGTTTGCTATATTTGGGTAAGTCAGCCTTTTTGAGCTTTATGAGTTGTTTCCATACAATTCGAATTTCCCATGAGGGAAGCACTATTTATGTACACTATTATTCATAATTATTCAATGGAATGATACACACCAATATTCATCTCTTCATTCATGTGATTCAGTCTCTTTTCTTCTCTCTATTTTCCTGTGTATGCTTGTGAGAATTCTTAGTAGCAAGATCTATTTCCTGTGCTTATTCTTAGCATAATTGCAGATAGCATTGATCTATTATTTCTACATTGTATTAGAGCTACAAGGTTGACCAAGTTCTACAGAGTTGAGGAGCGCTTCCAGTCTCCTATCCCTCTCTGAAGAAGAGCTCGTCTAGCTTACAAGATTTTCTCCTAGTTTGTTTTGCAGGTTGCAGAGAGTATCTCTTAGAGCATATCAACAACTTCAATATGGATTCAAAATTTCCTCTACTATCTCCTTTAAACTATGCTGATTGGAAGCCAAAGATGAGTGCATACTTGAAGAGGCAATGTCTCTTTGATGTCTCCATTGGTGCATTGAGTGAACCTGAGTCTTATGAAGAGAAGATTGATTGGCTAAATAATTGTGATAGAGCTTATGGAATTATGTGTTTGGGAATGTCTCCAAATATATATCATCTCATAGATTCTGCTGAATATCCATATGAGCTTTGGAAAATTTTGGACAAAGCTTTTGGTTTGCAGGAAATTGAAGATGAAGCATGGAGCGAACCTAGCATCTCCTCTTGTTCTCTTTCTCAAGATTTCTTGGCCTCTACATTCTCTGATGAAGTTGATCATGATGAAGAAGTTTCTCATACATTTCATGTTGCTGCTTCCCTCTTTGATTCGAATGCTTCCTCCTTCAATGAAGAAGCAAATATTGAAGAGCCATCTTTTTATGTGTCTCTTGAAGGTGATTTTTCTTCTTGTGATACTATTGATGAAAAAGAAGTAACATATGGAGCTTCTGCTGATATTGATTATGATCCTATAACCCATTCATTGTTCTCTCAATCTCGTATCTTAGATTCTGAGATCTATGTGCCAAATTCCTTACACCTCTTGCATACCTCTCTCATTGATGGTGGGAAACCCAGTGACTTCCAGGATGTTTGCTTAGCCACATCAAGCCTGATTTGTGTCATACCACTTACCTTACTTGATCTCATGAACTTTAGCATATCCTTCTTTGATCTTGGCATCAATACTAAGAGCCTTCTTGAAGATTGTGAACATCTCATTATGCCCATCCATCATTCAGATTTTTACACCTATCAGTTTTCCCCAGTTGCTCATAATTTTCCTAGTCTAGCCCTATATCCTCACGGAGCCATTGAAGACTTTGTCCTTGCTGTTCCATATGTTAATATTTCTGATATATCAGAGTTTTATCAGCCTCATATCAGATCTATACAGGTGCTGCATCAAATTGGAATATTGACATGTGATTCACATCTCAATTTTGCAGCTATTCAGGGAATTGAGTGTGAAATAAATTGCCTTATTTTTTGTACTCTTTGGGAAGGAGTATGCACAGATCTATTTTCCATTTCATATTATGTTTGTAGATCAGAGTTTGACAGCAGCAAGAAGCATTCAGATAATTCTCCTACTTCATCAGATGATGAGATACGAGGAGTCTCTCCTCTTCCTTCTTGCAGGTTCTACACTCCAGCGCATGATCATGGAGTTCATGATTTCTTCAGCAAGTCCTTCATCCAGAAGTAGTTCAGTCAGCTCATTAAAGTGAAGATGAAGATATGTTGAACACGTATTTCAAATTTTGTGCCTTGTCCTATCTTGAGGGAGGCTTTTCCCCATGTGGTTTTGCCTCTTTCCTCACTTTTCTAGACATAATAATTGTAAAAGGGTGACCATAACCTTGTTGTTGGGCCCTATATGCATCCATATGCATCCATATTTTTTGGAATACCATCATAAAGTTAGACTTATAGGGGGGTGTGGGAATATATTAAACCCACTCACAACTTAGGATAAAATAATTAATCATTATTTGATTAATTATTCACCCACTAGCTTAATTAGATGGCACCTTAAAGTCAATGCATGCCATCTATATCCTAGGAATGAGTTATTTATGATTCTGGGTTCATCTAGAATTAGTATGCAGGACCTTATAGTAGATTCTTCTTTTTTTTGCTTTTTCTGTTTTTTCCTACTTTTCTATGGATAAGATAAAAGCTAGTCAACTAGGAAACTGGGAGCTTTTGTTTCCAACCCATCCTCCATTAGTTTTTCTCCATTTTCTAGGATTATCATGTTATTTCCATCTCCTTGAAAACTCACTCATGCTTTTGCCAACTCCTGAGTTCCTTGATAGATTTAGCAAGTGCTTTATCCACCTATGGTGGTTTGTTATATTTGGTTAAGTCAGCCTTTTTGAGCTTTATGAATTGTTTCCATACAATTCGAATTTCCCATGAGGGAAGCACTATTTATGTACACTATTATTCATAATTATTCAATGGAAGGATACACACCAATATTCATCTCTTCATTCATGTGATTCAGTCTCTTTTCTTCTCTCTATTTTCCTGTGTATGCTTGTGAGAATTCTTAGTAGCAAGATTTAGTGCTCATTCTTAGCATCATTGCACATAGCATTGATCTATTATTTCTACAATCAGTATGACTGACTTGCTGTTCGAAGGAAGAGTCCAAAAACTCAAAAATTCCAACATAAGAAGACCAATCCATGGAAATATCAAGTTTACTAAGCAAATCATAGTTAGAATTAGTCACAACTGAACCGACATAAAAAAGGAGGTCAAACTGTATCAAAGACTCTAGGAAGACTTCATCTGAAGGAAGAAGATCATCCGAGATAGGACACATGTCTAAACCTCCAAATGGATTGACAGAGTGGAGAGCGGGATCCATAGTTTGCATAGGATGACTCACCTAGTCAACTATTGGGACCAAGTCTTGAGAAGGTAAGCATGAAAACAGAGGCTTCTTCTTAGTAGCAATTTAACACAAAGGACATGAGGCCACATAGCTCACCTGTGGCGGGGTAGTGTCTATAAAAACACTGGGAATTAATAAAAGAAGGACCTGGTCTCTAGTTGGGTCAGGAGAGGGATTAAGAAAATCCAACTGATCAATAGTGACAATTTCTTCGCCATGGTAAAATTACATCACACGAAAGAATTTTGACACCACAGCTTGCATGGCATAGACATAATCATGTCCGCGGAGCATATTGAAGTCCAAGGGGTCTTCTATCACCATGAATTCAACTAAGATGGTATTCCCACCCAAAGTAACAGGTGTTTGAGCAAGAATTTCCAAGGCTATACTAGTTCTTCTATCAAACACCAGTAACTGACTAGTAGTCGACACAAGGCTGGGAGATCCCATGCCTCTCCAAGCATGAGCAGACAAGATATTAAATGAGGCTCCTTCATCGACAATACAATGAGCAATCATGTATGGTTCAACTTTGACCTTTATCTGGAAAGGTGCATTAGAAGGAAGGTGTGGTTCAACTAAGCTATCCCAATCAAAGGAATCAATCTGAGAGCTTGGTGGGGGTTGATCTAAAGTGAGTTCAATGCCCCCTTGTTTAGTAAGTTCTGAACTAGAAGTGAAGAAAATGTGACTAGTAGACACTTCACTCTCCAAAGGAAGAGTGGGATTGATCGACAATGGAATTGATTCAACTGCTTCGTGAAAGTCACTCTCTGAAGGGAGAGTGGGATTCACCAAAGATGACATTGGTTCAATCACATCAGGATCACTCTTCGAAAGAAGAGTGGGATCGAACAAAGCTGATATTGGTTCGACCACTTGATCAACCAAAGATTGAGTAGGTTGTTGAGAAACTATAGGTTGTTCAGGAGAAGGAAATTTTTGAGTCTCGGACCACAATCTTCACACCTCTGCGATAGTAGGGCACTGGTGAGGAAGATGATCTCCCTCACATAGCTTACAAGGGAACTTAAGTTTGCACTTCAAATGACCATTTTTCTCAATGGTGTCAACATGACTAGCAGTGGCTGACTATTTTCTCTCAGCATAACCTACATAGGCTAAAAGTTTTCCCCCAGCATACCACCAGAGGTTGGGTGACTCGGTCCAACCTCACTAAGAGAGGTTGGTTGTTGAAAAACTTTATAATGTTAAAAAATGGGATTACCATGAAACCAAACTCTTTGCATCTCCATAATGGAAAGGCATTTATAAGTAAGCTGGTGTCCCTCACAAAGCTTACAAGGAAGCTTAGGCTTGTGTTTTGAATGGGTAGTCTTTTCAACACTGTCAACATGACTCGCAATGGCTGATAGATTGTCTTCAGCATGAACCACAGTGGTTGAGAGGCTTCCCCTAGTATGACTTATAGAGGATGAAAGGCTAGGTCCAACATGAATTGAATAGGTTGGATGGGAACCACCAACATGAACAGCAGAGGCTAAATAGTTAGCATCAACATACTTTGTAGCAGTTGAGTATGTGCCCCCATCATGAACTTCAAAGGCTAGGCGGATGGATACAACGTGACTTGCAGAGGTTAGATGGGGAGGTTCAACTTTAACATCATAGGTTGAACGGGTGCCCTCAGCATGAACTACAGAGGCTAAGTGACTGGATCCAACATGACCTGGAAAGGTTGGAAGGATCCCACTAGCATGATCAACAGAGGCTAGATGGTGAAGATCAACTTGACTTGCAGAGGTTGAGCACTTAGATCTAGCATGACCTGTGGAGGTTGGATAGGTTTCCCCAGCATGAACTGCAGAGGCTGGGTGGTGAATATCAACTTAACTTGCAGAGGTTGAGTTCTTAGATCCAACATGACCTGTAGAAGTTGGATAGGTGCCCCCAGCATGAATTTCAGAGGCTGGGTCGTGAGGTTCAACTTGACTTGTAGAGGTTGAATGGGCACCCCCTTTCTTATGTGCCTTCTTCCTATTCCTCCTTCTTTTACTCCTTTTAGACTATCGGTTACTAGTACCAGTACTTTCACCGCATGAGGTAGAAGGAGTAGGAGAATCAACTACAGGTGAACGAGAACTACTGTTTTGATTCACTTGATATAAGGAGATTACTTGAGAAGCATCAATAGCATTCAGGACAATTGGAGTGGAAAACAACCACACCGGTAGCCCTACGATGAATCTAGGTAGATTCAAGGTGGCCATCAAAGGAACACCAACATTCCCTGTAAGAGGAATAGTACAAGGAGTTTATGGCATGGGGATCTCTTGGTTGGTATTCAAAGGGGTGATAGACATAATTTCAAACTAGGAGACAAAGTCTGAGGTTGAAGGAAACCAAAATTACAAAGAACACACCTAAAGGAAAACTAAGTACAAATAAACCACAGAGCACTCACTAAAAAATTCCTAAATCCAAATAGACAAACAGGTATAAGATATGCTTTCCAGAAGAAAGCTAATAGACAGTTACTTGGCATCCCTATAGACATTATTAAACACAAGTGGAGGAATCACCCACCGCCCTCCCACACCTTCTACCGGGGTTACCTTCCAAGCCCGTCCAAGGTCAACCAGAAATATCCTTCTAGTGTACCTGTGTATGAACCCTAGATGTCAAAGAGACTAAAGGCTACCTTAACTATATTGACAGTGTGGGGGGATAGTCGTAAGCATGGTTCGTATGCATGGGTAGGGTAGCAAATCCCAAAATGTTGTCTAAGACAGAATCCCCAGATGCGCAAAAACCTTGGTCTACCCTTTTACAAGGAGTCAGAGGGTTATCTCCTCAGTCCAAGCCTCCACATGGCCTCGTGCTTAGCTCCCATTTGAGAGGAGCTTCCCAAATACAATCAACATAGAAGAGGATTTACCTAGTGATTGGCCAACTACGTCTGAAATTTAATACTTGTGGAGAGTTAAAACTCCCTAATCCACAAGTCTAACCTGAGCTATCTAGTGTATGACCCTATAAAATAAAACTTCCTAATAATTTTTAAATTATATCGTTTATTTTAAGGGTTGTTTTTAGTCAGAGGGTAAATGGCATGAAAATTATGTGGTGTTTTGACTCATAGTTGAAACAAAATGACTTAGCAAAGAGAAATGAAATGCAAAAAGCAAAAACTATTCTCTTTTTCTTTTTCAAATAGAAACTTGAAAGCCACAAAAGAACAAATTTTTTTCTTTCCAAAAACAATGATATGCCATGCAATCTAGACTAAAAAACTAATCTACATGCATATAAAGAAAACATGTGTTTTTTTTATTTTTCTTTTATAAATGCAAAAAAAAAAAAACAACCTATCAACTAATGCAAGCAAGTACTATAAGCAAAGCAAATAGACAACTACTCTACACCCCACAAACAAACCCTAGGTTTCCCTAAAGTTGGATATAACCTCTCTTGCAAGGAAGGCTCACAAAGTTAAACAAGCCAAAAAATTTGGAATGAAGAGACTGAGCAATAACACTAACATAAACAAAGGTAAATAAGTCCAAAGAATCAATCTAAACCTACAAACAGAGACTTCTCAATACCTTGTCCAACAAGATCAAGCCAAAGAAGGAGGGGTGGGGGAAGGCAGAAAAAACAAGTTCAAATACTTGAAAGAAACTTACAAGATAGACAAATAGCACCTAACATAGATAAGAAAACCTTTCAGGAGTCATGCACATGCAGAGGACCCTTGAAGACCCTACAAATAGCCCTCAAATCACCCAAAAACCCTGAAAAATGATGAAAGAACACAAATTCAGCTGCATACGTGGGTTGCCTTAAGGCAGGTCGCGTATGAAATGCAGGTTGCAGGTAGTACAAGTCATGTATACAACACAAACATGCGACTGTTTAGCCTGAAAGTCACGTATGGATGACAAAAAGGCACAAAAAGGGTTAAAAAGTGACCTAGGAAGGAAAGAAAGGCGTTCCAACAAACTCAAAAGTTGTTCCTAACTTGTAAGAAGGACATAAAACCTTACAAAAGACTGGAATAAAAATAGAGAAACCCCAAATATACAAGGCTCTCCCCAGTGGAGTCGCCAGTTCTATTGTAAAGGAAAGTTTCCTATGGCTAGGGTTTAAGAGGCCATGAACGTACTAGGGTTGAAAGGTGGATGCAAATGGTTCTGCAAGAAAATATAAACAAGATTCAGAGATTAGAATGGTTCATACCTTGACAAATGAAGGTTGATGCAAGCAGCCCTTCAATCCTCTTCTTGCTCCTCTTGCTCCTCCTATTCCAAGAGACCTGCAAAATGAATTATACCTTTCGCAAACCAATATGACCACATATAAATCATTGCTAATAAAAAAAATATGCAATAATAATCTGATTGGCATCATCATATAATCATAAACAGAGATTCAATCACACATTGAACAATGATTTGGGAAGAAGAATAACATCACATCTTTATTAATCATGAAAACAAGTACAAGTATACCTTCTCTTCAAGTTGGGCTTAATAAACCAAAATTTCATAAATTTTATTTTATTTTTTAAAGTGACATAAAATGTGTAAAGTCGCAGCTAAGTAACTACTAATGGTTAGCGGAAAATGAAACAGTTTATAAAATATCATGGGATCATTTCATTAAAATAATCTGTAAACTAATGGATGTAATCTTAAACAACTATGTTAGTACTATTAATGACTTAACAGCTTTAATTTTATCAGAGTTAGAAAAGGACTTGCATTAAGCTGCTGCTAGATATACTGATGATTTACTTTTGTCAAGTAGGTAAGAATTCTTGTTTGAGATCGAGGCTTACTTAGCATTCTACTAACTCAATTGGACTGCTAGTTACTTATAGGTTTAGCAGGTAAGTGTAAGATGAGTAGGTGTTATTTTAAATTACATCGACAAAATTAATTTCCTAGCATCTTAAGATGCTAGTTTAATAGAAGGTTTACTAAGTTGCTTGTCTACAGAAAGGTAAAGTCAATTATTTTTTTGTTGTTACAAATTCATATTTATATTTATAGCTAACACCATAATGACTTTTTATCAAACCTAAACAAGGGTTTAAATTGGCTAGAACAAGTACTAACTAAAGTTCCTTCAATCGTTTAAAAAAATTAAGACACTATTTATCATCTTATGTTTACAGCAAAGGTTATTTATAAATTTCCAAAAGGAGAAAATAGAGCTCATGGTTTTGGGGCTTAAGTTCACTTCGAACTGTTTAATGATCTCACATCTAAACTCACTTCAATACTCAAAAGAAGTCCTTCTCTTAAAGCATGAACAAGTTCCTATGTTTTTCAATTATAAATTTAACAATGAGTTATTAGAATCTTTAAGAGAAATTCTCCATTATCGTTAGTCTTCAGTTTCTTGATCACTTCCTTCATCAAAATAGTATAAAGGTTATGTTTGTGGAAGTTTATGGATTTTCCTTTTAAATATAGTTATAAGCTATATTATAACCATCTCTTAACTCTATACTATTTCTAAAATTACACCATATATTTGACTTGTTTGAAAGCATGAAGATTTTCTATGATAACAAATAGCATCCAAGTTGTAACAATAGTATTCAAGTTATAACTATAGTATTTAAGTTATAACAATAGTATTTTGAGTTATAACCTAAGGTAGAATTACCTACCAAACAAAATACTATGATGAATCAAAATATGGCAAGCCTATCTTATATAGTTTAAACCTATACTTTGCTAAATTCCAAGGCATAATATATATATATCATTGGCATACGGTATATCATTAGCAATCATAGGTTATAATTTTTTTGAAATGATAGTTTGTAAATTGTGTTGTGCAGCGCTAACTTAAGGTTTTGACCCACACTTGGATAATTATTTGGTTGGGCACATGGATAGGTTACATCCACTCGTTGGTTGACTTAAAACCAAGCAAACCCTACTTAGTTGCAATGCAACCTGCGAGAGCTTCTCCTTTGTTTGGCCAAGATGAGAGCTTGCGGCCATGAGGGGCCTGTAACCACCTTTAAAATTTGGCATTTTGCCTACAAATACTATACTGTGACTGCTGGGTGAATTTGTTTATGGTTTGGGTTCTTTTATTGGTGGATGGAGTTCAGTGAGAGTGGATAATGGCCTTTCTTTATGGCTTGAGGGATGTGTTGTTTTTAACCTACAACTAAACACCATAACTTCTGCCCTCATATACTTGAGTCGATTACTTGTGTTTCCTTCACAGAGGTGACCTCGTGTCTTCTTCCTCTTGGCATGGTTCCAATGTGACCTAGTGTGGCCATCCCTCCGCAGCTTCCACTCCATTTTACAGCAGGTAAAGTCTTATTCTAAAATTAGTTTTTCCATTTGTTTTACTTACGATGACTTTACAATTTTTATTCTAACAAATATTTTCAACAATTTGGTTTGGAACTTGCAGGTTCCTACTTCTCGCTCCAATATTGTAGGTGGAAACAAGCTCACACTTCAATCCTTTCATGGGCATCTGTAACACCCCGGTTTTGACCCCGTTTGCATTAAATATACATGATACATATATTGTAAATAGTCATGGTGCGGACCTAAAGGAAAAGGCCACACCAAGGATTTGGTTATGTTATGTTTCAGATATAAACTGTCACCGATGGTATATCGGGGCATGCAGCATACATATTAAATTGTGGCATCATGTAACTATGCATTTTTAATTAAATAACCCAACTAGTTATGTTCTCAGCAACCAAATTGAGAAGGGGCATGATTCCTAAGGATAAGGAGGGGGGAGTGCTGAATCTTGAGCCATGGGGGGAAAACCCATGTGTCACCACTCTTTTGCTCACCTTCCCTTGTCTCATCCAACCACCACCTTAGTTATGCTGTTGTTAGTTGGGGCAGTTGTTGGCTGGTACGAAAACCACTACTACGCCCATGCCTGCTCTCTCTCCACGACATGCCTTTTGGGTTGTAGATGGTCTGTCCACTATCCTAATCGTGAGTCTATTCATTTTTCCCTCAGGCTGAGCGGAGTTAAAAGGGGGCTGCAATTCATTGATGGGGGTTCATTCTCCTCTGCCTCATGGATTGCTGGATTGTGGTTTTGTGGGCTGCATCTTTTTCTTGCACAAATAGATTGGGAGCTTGTTCCTTTCCCATTTTCAGTCGATGTAAGTTCTCCAGTGATTACAGTGGGGATTGTGTGTTGTGGGCTCATGGTTGTTTGTGGGCTGTTGTTTGCCATGATTACTAGACTGTGTTTTTCCCATGTGATTTGGCTGCTGTAGGTTGCTATGGAATCATTTTGGCCACGATAGAGCTAATAACGATTCAGTGATTTGTTTTCCCCTGTTAAAGCTTGAATAGTTGTTTTGCTGCATGCACACAGTGGTTTTGTCCTTGGACTGCATTGGAGTTGTGAATGAGGGCTTGATGTGCTTGATAAACTTGGTGGGTTGGAAACCACACAAATAGAGCTAGTGGGATAGGTTTCTTCTCCACAACCCCTGAATAGCACTGGAAGGGAGATTAGGGTCTGAGGGACTGCGTTGCAGAGAAAGGGCTGATTTCCTTGTGTTGGGTGTGTGTGGGTGTCCTAAAAGCTAGGCTGGTTCTAGTGTCAGTGTCTTTAGCTCTTCAATGAGCTCATCAACTTAGCATTTAGCCTTTTTTAGCTCCTATATGGCCTGAAAAACCCAAATTTGTTGGCTTGGCTGATCTGTTGTTCGCCTGATAAACCCAATTGTGTTGGCTTGGCTAAACTATGTACCCTTGTGGTGTTGTAATCCTTGGCTATCTGTAAGCTTGTTAGTTCCTTATTCCTTGGGGAATCATGCCTGGCTCAGGGGTGGTAGTGTTGCTGAGAGATTAAGGAGCACGTGGGCCTATGGTTGGGTGGAACATTGTAGTGATGTAGCTAGTTGCAGGACAAGTCCTTATTAAGATAAGTATTCTTTCCTGACTTGTGTCTGCAATCATATTTACCATTGATGAATGATAATGTACATAATGAATGCATGTTGTTTTGCTTTCGATATGTATATGAATGATTAATGCATCGTAGTATGTTTTATTTTTTAAGTAATCTTGTTACAGCATTATATGTATGTATCTTCATGTTCATGGGGCTAGATGCCCGGATGATTGATGTATGGTAGCGTCCTCTTCGCTGGTCGGAGGGTCGGGGACGTTACAGTGTGGTATCAAAGATCTAGTTGCAGCATGGGCCTGAATGGGCCGTGAAGATGCAGTGACAGAACTTATGTTGTAGAAATTGGGCCTCAGAGGGCCATGCTAAGATCAGTCAGCAGAGGCAGGTTGCTTACTTCCCAAAAGAAACCAGGAGAAATGGGTGATGACCAAAAAATTCACAAATTTTTTCTAAGTGCCAGAATTGTCGACTCATTGGAAAACTTAGTGACAAGTTCTTCCGATGCAGCGGAGCCCTTAGTGGGAAATCCACCCGATGGATAGTAATCAGAAGGAAATTGAGGAAAGGTTACGTTCATTGGCTGTCGGCACATCGGAGGACTAAGTGAGAAGGTCCTCCGACATCGCGGAAGTGTTAGTTTGAAGATCACTCGCCACGGGGAGAAATTTTGAAATTTTATGAAGTAATGGAATCATTGGCGATCGGCGATGATTAGTTGATCGCATCGTCGATGCCTAGATGATCCAGTTTCCAGGGAGGAAAAAAGGTTGGCGACTACATCGGAAGAAGATAGACGAGCTTGCGCCGCCATTGTGGCTTCCTAAACAACTATTATCCTGACAGTTAGAGCCTCCGACCGTCGATGCCGTAGAGGATAGTTTCTCCGATGGCCAATGTGGTGGAAGACAAGGTGGGACATTTTCAAAAATTTCTCTAAGGCATGAGATCATCGGCCATAAGAAAAGGTTAGTTGTACTGGTTGTCGATGAACATCAAAAGGAGTTACTGGTTCGCGCGCCCATCGTTACGGAATTTTAAAGCACTAAGCTTCCGACAGTTACAGATTCTGACTGCCGATGCTGATTAAGTTGCACTTCAGATCGCTGATCGAAAATCATTAGGGGATCGGGCAACCGATCAAAAAAGGCTCAACGATGATGAGCCGCCGTTGCAGCTACTGAGTGAACTATTCCACCGATGCATTAGTCCTTCCACTCGTCGACGCTTAGGTGTTTAGTGAATAGTAATTTTGAGTTCTGATACATAACTACGGCAGCGACAAATAGTTGATTTGATTGGCGACGTATAGAGGAAGATGGAGCCAATGGAGTTGGTAGAAGATAAAGGAAGTTTTTGCCGACAGATAGTTAAATGGATCAATGAAAAATAAGAGATGGTTGAGCCGATGAAGCGACAGAAAAGAAGACTAAAGAGAAAAAATTTGAAATTTTTTCTAAGTCATAGAATCATCAGCCATCGACGATGGTTAGTTGATCACATCACTGATGCTTATATGATTCAGTTGCCGATGAAATACGTTAGATAAAGTTAGTTGATCAAAGGTCCACCATTGTGGCTGATGAGTAGACTATTCCTCCAATGGACAGTTGTTTCGATCGCCAATCGAAAGATTATAGTTGAAGTCTTTGTTGACATAGCGGACGAAGTTAGTCAAGCGGATTGCCAATAAAAATCAGAATAGTAGACCACTCCAAGCCCGATACGATGGAAGGAAATTGATGAGAAACTCGTTGATACAGCGGAGAAAATTAGAGGTTTCAGCCGCCGAAGCACCGGAACGTTAGTAACGAGAAGACCCGATGAGAATTTGTTGACATCGTCGATATAGATCGGAATTTTAGTCGTTTTGCTCGCCGAAACGGTAGAGAGTTAGCAGGGAAGAGACCGAATTAGAGGAAAATTTTGAAGATTTGGTTTGAGTATAAAGACATTGAAAAATTATTAAGGATCAGGTCGCTGACCAGAAGGAATCAAAGGATTGTAAATCCATCATTGCGGCAGTCCAAAGCACTATCCACCCGATGGATAGTTGGTCTGATAGCCGATAGGTGTTCGTGGAAACTGTAGTGAGATCACTTTCCACCGTTGCAGCTACCCAAGGGACTGCGCACCCGACGAATATTGTGTCCGACCGATGATACTGTGAAAAACCTTATCAAATGAAACCAACGATGGATACACCTTGGCATCACCATTATATTTTTGGAGGATTAGATCACTACGGGATGACACGCTGGAAAGAAATAAGCAAATAGACCGCCAATGAAGTAGATGTTTTTACCACCGAAGTGTCGAAAAGATAGTTGGGAGGAGGTCTGATTGGGCCAAAGGAGATTTGGGTTTTTTGAGGGAACTTCTCAGTAAATTTTCAAGCAGTTTTCAACTATCTTTTAGTAGGCTTTCAAGATATTATCAGTGGTCACAGGGTTGAAAAGGAAGAGGGAAATTTTTTGTGTTTTAAGCAAAATTGTTGTTTTATGAATTTCCAAAAGAGGAAGGTAAGTAGTTTTGAATTATATTAATGGAATGCGTCTAATAGTTTTCTACTAACACATTTGCATAATTATAGACACCTCCAAGACCAGTACTCCAGAAAGAACAGTGTGGTAAAGAAAGAGGTAATTCAGTCATGAGAACCCATGATGGATATGATGCTTGGGATTCTTACAAGCGTGAAGGAGATGCCATGGTAGAAAATGTTCGTAATGGAAATGATGACATAGATTCTAATGGAAGGAGATTCTAGGAGACATCGTCTGAGGTTGTAGCCACCATGAGAAGCTTGATTAAATCCCAGGAAGAGAAGCATTAGTTGAATGCTTCCATGTTGCAGAGTTTGACAAACTTGCAGAGGAAGATAGATTCTGGATGAGGTACATCAAGATTAGAAGGTAGTAAGAGTAGCACTAGGAGGAGGAGAAGAACTTCCAGTGATTCATCTGACTCTGAAGAATCCAGTGAAGATACAAGTTCATCTTCTCGTAAAAGGAAAATAAGAAGATACCATAGGGATCACTCTTGGGATGAATTTAAGAAAGCTAAGCCTCCTACATTTGATGGTAAGATAAATACTAGAGAAGAGGCTGAATCTTGGCTTCTTGGGATAAAGAAGTACTTTCAAGTGCATAATTATTCAGGAAACATGAAGGCAAGAGTTTCCATATTCAATCTAAATGGAAGAGCATCCATTTGGTGGGAACACTTCAAGCAAGTAAAGAAGATCAGTGAAAGGAAACTGAAGTGGAAGAAGTTCAAGAAGTATTTGTTGGGTGGATGGGGAAGACCTGGGTTCTTATGCTTTTATCTTCACACCAACAAATAGACCCTCAATGTTGGCCCTTTCGGCAACAACCTGTGAACAGGTTGCAGTCTCACCCAAAACAGCTATGGGGTGCTGCAAAATCAGGTTTCTGCAGGTGAAAGAGGGATATTAATGTAGCTTTAGCCTTAACAAAGAATAATTATGCAATACAGAGCTTTGACATTCACTTAAATAGCTTCGTAGTTTAGATAAAAAGACAGTTTCTTGCTTAACCCTTAACTGGGAATTCACAGCGAAGTTAATACTTAGCAATTTATCTTACTTTATCATTCATCCACTTATCAAATGCATAAAAACATAACAGAAACAAAATAAAAAGAACCATCACAACAAAAGATATACGTGGTTCACCCCCAGGGTAGGGGCTACGTCCACAGAACTGCGTTTATATTCAACAATTTACAAACAACACAGTTCTGATCTGTGCACTCAGCTGCAGATCTTCTCAACAGCGAAAAACTATGCACTTATCTACAGAACCTTTCTTCCAAAACCCTCTGCACACTCAGCTACAGAGGTCGTCCACGCACTCAGCCGGGACTTAACCTTAAACCCAAAAATAGACCTTAGCTTTTTCACATCACATCATCATCATAACACAAAAGCTTCTTTTTACTCCTTTACATAAGTTCCTATTTATACAAGTGCACTATTACAATACCATGGGCTTAAACCATGGGTACCCAAAAACCATGGGACATTTACAAAAAGAGGGGCTTCGACCCAACCCTGAAGCCCCTAAGACTACTTTGGACCACAACTCCACTTACAAGCTTCGCACCAAAACCATGGAGTTTCCAAAATTAAGGACCTTCAAGGTCTAAGCCCCAACAAGCCCCTAAGACTCACCAGTGTCCTGTCCCAAGACACTCTGCTGCTTTTCAAGTACAAGAATCTTGTTGGCGAAGATAGTAAACTGCTTGTTGACGCTGCGCATGATATCTTCAGCTGCTTGCTCTTTCTCCACTATCTCCTACAATGTTTCTGCAGATGCTTCGTTGGCCTTTTCCTGTGCAAACGCATCATACTCCTTCAAGACTTTGAGCTGGTTGTCCACAGCAGTGCTCAACTCCAAGGCCTCGTTAATGAGGGGCTGCACAGAGCTCACAAACAGTGTTTCTTTTCTTCTGCAAGACTCAATTTCTCACTGGAGCGCATTACTATGCTTCACCTTAATCATCTTCTGCATATGAGGCAATGTCTTAATTTCTGCTTTTACTGCATCTAGCTCTGTCTATCGCTACTTGATGGTTTCTTGCAACTTTTATACTTCTGGGTTGTCCTGCAAGTTTGCCCAGGCCTTGACACTTTCATCTAGCAGCCTTGATGCACTACTTACAATATCTGATATCTTCATTGCTGAGGCCTGAATATCTCTGAGATGCTATTCCCTGACCTCTGGTGGACTCTCAGGAATGAGGCGAACCTGAAGCTCCACAATCTGGGCCTCATGTTCTGCTTTCATGTCCTCTATCTGGCTTCTATATTGTTGTGCATAGTCTTTCATCTTTACTATTCTTTGCTCCGATTATTCTTCAGCCTGCATGTCGAAGCCAAGGAGACTTCGACATGCCTCATCCAACACTCACGCTAATGTAGCCTGCTTGTTTTCTATTTCCCTCTTCTTCTGTTCAGCTTCTTTCAACTATGCTTCGAGGCTCTCACTCTACTTTGTGGTGTTCTCTAACTACATGTGTGTGTAGCTGTCTCGTTCTCAGGTCTCCTTCATGAGTGCTAATTGACAAAAATGAAGCTCCGGCATGGAAAACTTAGTGTAATCTATCTCAACTATCATGCTCATCTACAATTGGGATGCTGCGTTAAGTATTATAAGATTTGCACTTGGTACTTGTCGTCGGTTGTTTCTGGATGGCCATTGTCTAGTATCTAGCTGCGCGCCTACTAGGGCACTTCTTGCTATAGCGCCAGTTGCTGTAATAATGTATCTTGCTCTAGATTTCTTTACAGGGGGATTGAATGGTCCAACAAAATCAATAGCCCATTTGTAAAATGCTTGTAAAGCTACCCGTGGAACCAGAGGCATCTCATCCCTCCTAGATGTTTTTCCTATCCTCTGACAGATATCACAGTTGTGGAAATACTCTCTTGCATCCTTATGAATCGTAGGCCACCACAATCTAGCTGTCAGAATCTTCTGTGTCGTAGCTTTTCCTGCATAATGACCTCATGCTGCTCCAGAATGTGCCTCGGCAAAAATCAATGGCTTTTCATGCTCTAGAACACATCTGCGCAGTATTTCATCTGGTCCCATCTTATATAGCTGTCCTACTATCAAGGTAAAGTTAGCTTCTCTAACCACTAGCTACTTCTTCTACTGTGTTGTCATCTCAGAGGCTGCAAAACCTATAGACAAGTATTGAACAATATCCTGAAAATAGTCATCAACCATCTGGATGGAAAACAACTGGGAATTAGGAAGACCTTCGTCCAAACTAGTGGGCTCTTCTCCTAACTCGAGCCTCGACAAGTAGTCAGGCCCCAGGTTAAGTCTTCCTAGCTTAACTATGATCTCAAAGTCATACTCCTGAAACAAAATCAGCCATCTGCATATCCTTCCACCTAACACAGCCTTGTTAACCAAATACTTCAAAGCGTAATGGTCAGTGAACATCTTAAAATGAGATCCTAACAAATAATGTCGAAATTTCTGCAAGGCATAAACCATAGCTAGCCGTTCTCTTTCTATCATAGTATAATTCTTTTCTGCTGTGGACAATTTTCTACTTCCAAAAGCAATAGGGTGATCAATATTACCTTCACCTGACTGAGCCAATACTATACCTAAAGCAATGGAAGATGCATCGACATGAACATGAAACTCCTTACTCCAGTCAGGGAATACTAAGATAGGGGCAGTTACCATATTTTCTTTCAAAATATCCAGGCTTTCCTAACATTCAGGTGTCCACTCAAACTTAATATCTTTCTTCAATTTCTTTTCCATAGGGGCTGTAATCTGTGTTGGGGCGCACGCCTTAACGATCACTAATTTTAGTAACTCCGCAATTTCTGTGGAAGCTTGTAAGCAGAGTTGCGACTCAAAATAGTCTTAGGGGTGTCGGGGTTGAGTCAAAGCCCTCTTTTTTGTAATTGTCCATAACATTCGTGTGTAAGCCCATGATTTTGTAATAGTGCACTTGTATAAATAGGCACTCATGTAAATATGTCAAGATCATCTGATGCAAAGAAGATAGATCTATTTTTTGGGTTTTAAGGTCAAGTCCCAGCTGTGTGCGTGGACGACCTCTGCAGCTGTGTGCGTAGAGGGTTTTGTAAAGAAAGGAACTGCAGCTAAGTGTGCAGCTTAGAAATTGAAAGAAAGGAACTGCAGCTAAGTGCGCAGTTAGACTTGAAGGGCGGATCTGCTGTTGAGTGCGTAGATCAGAACTGTTGTTTTGTAAGAAGTGGAATAAACGCACAGTTTTGTGGATGTAGCCCCTACACTGGGGGTGAACCACATTATATCTTGTGTTGTGGTTCTTTTGTGTTGTTTCTATTATGGTGTTATTTTATGCATTGATAAGTGGATAATTGATAAAGTAAGATAACTATTAATATTAACTTCGCTGTGAATTCCCAGTTAAGGGTTAAGAAAGAAACATCTTTTATCTAACTGCGAAGCTAATTAAGTGAATATCAAATCTCTGTTTGGTATAAATATTTGTTGTTAAGGATAAAGGTACGGTAATATCCCTCTTCTGCTTGTAGAAACCTGGTTCTGCTGCACCCCATAGCCGTTTCAGGTGAGACTACAACCTATTCGCAGGTTGTTGCTGAAAGGGCCAACACTGTGGGTCTATTTGTTGGTGCGAAATTAATGGTATAAAACCCGGGTCTGCCCTATAGCCCAACAAATTGGTTCCGTTGCCGGTTGAATTTAGTATTTGCTCAAGAGGGATTTATGTCGTACCTAAAGGGCTATGTTTTGGACGCTCTCAGTAAAAGAAATCGGTGATTGGGTTGAATCTACCTATCAGAAATTTGTTGAACATGAAAATAAGGATCCTCGTTGTAGCTCAGATGAATTCTTGCAAAAGTACGTTTTTACTGATATTTACGAAATTTTCTTTGGTAGTATCCACATAGAATTGCACCAGTGGTTATCCAGGTTGACAGAGAGAAGGACGAACTTCCAAGAAGATCATTTTCCTGACTGGACCCCAGCAAGAGTTAATATATTGAAAAGAGTGAATAACGCGATATCGCGAGCTGTTGATTTCTGGACAACGCGAACCCTTGAAGCTTTTGTGATAGAATTTCCCATTGACACAAGTACCTCTTTTAGTGAAGCTAAAAGGCATTTCTTCAAAGGACCAAGGGGTAAGTACCTAAATTCATTTAGTCTGCAAATTAAAATGCTCTTGGCTGAGAAGGGCATATTGCTTATAGAATCAGATTGCTAGAATTATTTTTACTAACCTATGTTTGGAAGTGAAAGTAACTTCGATGAGCAAAGTGGTTTGCAGCGAAGTGGTAAAAGATACAAGAGAAACCTAGAATCCTATACCCTAGGTCAGAATACTAAGTATACGCCAGAAGACCCTGAATCTGAAGAAACCCCTTTTGTTAGAAATCCTCCTATAACCCTGCAGCAAAGATCTGCTACCCTTGGGAACCCATCACAGTCTGGTAGTACCCTAGCCTGAGTATTTTGATTGCAAGTCAATCTACCCCAGTAAGTTCTCCCCCCCCCCCCCTCAGTCCACTATGGCCCATATGACTGATGATATCAAGCTCCCAGTTTTCAAAGGAACTGGATCAGAGGATCCAGAATAGTTTTGGTTTTTATGCAAAGCTGTGTGGACAGCTAAGAACATTT
This sequence comes from Pseudotsuga menziesii, assembly GCA_001517045.1. Taxonomy (NCBI): domain Eukaryota; kingdom Viridiplantae; phylum Streptophyta; class Pinopsida; order Pinales; family Pinaceae; genus Pseudotsuga; species Pseudotsuga menziesii. Next base: position 409,537 of record LPNX010175474.1, read on the forward strand.
TGGATCAAGATGTAAGAAGAGCGCAGCTGGTCACTTCTTTTAGAGACCGAGCCTTAACTTGGTTTATGAAATTTTCCAGTACTCAAAACCATGTCTTGGCTAATATTAAAGAAGCAATGATCAAAGAGTTCAAGAAGCCTAAATCAGAATCACGGTGTATAACTGAATTGAAAGAGATTCAGCAGAGACGAGGTGAATCAGTTTGAGACTTTGATCAGAGGTTCAAAGCTCTGCTAGATCAAGTTAGTTTCACTATTGGACCAGCGCAGCATAAAGAATGGTTCATTGCATCCTTATTACCTCATATCAGAATGCCACTCATGCAACAGAAGGTTACTGATCAGCAAGAGGATTTGGAGATTGCCATGAAACTAGAGACAGCTCCTGTCGAAGATAATTCTGGCATAGCACAAATACAAGCGCAGTTAGCAAAAATGGCTTTGGAGCTGCGCAACATGAAAAAAGGTAAATCTATTCGTGAAAAGGTGTGGTGTAAACGATGTAGGACAGAAGGTCATGACAAGGAACAATGCCCTGCGCTAGGAAATTACCTGAATACTGGTGCACCGAACCCATTTAACCCTAATGTTCTATATTGTGAGATTTGTAGAACAACTGGCTAACATTGACCTAAAGACTACTATTTTCTACAAAGATATGTGCAAGTCCCTAAGAATCCCTATTGCAAGTTCTATAAGTCAGTGGGACATAACGTAGAGGAATGTCACAGCTTTGACCTTATGCGAGAGCGAACATATGATGCTTATAGGGTACAAAACGATGCAGAAGGCAATGATGGAAATCGTTACTATGGTAATACATCAAGTCGAGGTACTTTTGGAGGTCGTGGTCATGGTGGTATGCCTGGAAGAGGTCGAATCCAGGTTGTGTGCTATAACTATAACCAGGCAGGACATCTAGCTAGAGACCGTCGAAACCGAACTACGACATGTCGATATTGCCGAGCAGTAGATCATGTCATTGAGCAATGCCCGCAGCTGATAGCCAAGATACAAGATATAAATAGTGCTCCTCCTCAGAATATTCAGATTATTACTGTAGATCAAAGACCTATCCCAACCATTAACGTTGTTACAAGGAGTGGAGCTATGACACAAGTGTAGAATAAGGAAAAACAGCCTGACGAGGCTTGGGTTTGTAAGACCCCAGAGAAAGTTCCACCCTTCAATGTGGGAATAGAAAAAGAAAAATTTATGGAAGCCAAAAAAGACTTTGTTGATCCAAGCACGGCAGTAGCACCTGCGCAACAGCATCAACAGTAGTCGCAGTCTCAATAAGCTTCGACAAAGAAAGTAAGTACACTGTCAACATTTTTACAAAGTTGTATGAAGATCTTATGAAATCAGAATGCTTTAAATGAGTTATAGAAATTTATTGCTTCTTGTGAACCTCAGCAAATCTCTGGTAAAGAAAAAAATGTCAATAAAGTTAGAAGAACTGGAAGAGAAATGAGATTGCATGCTCAGATAGGAGAGTATGACATGACTGATATCATTTTAGACCTGGGATCAGAATTCAATGTCTTAACTAAGCAGACATGGGAACAAATGGGAAAACCTACCCTTGAATGGTCCCCTATACAGTTGAGATTAGCCAATCAGTAGAAGATTGTGCCCCTAGGAAGATTCTCCAGCATCCTAGTAGACATTGATGGAGTAAGTACCTTAGCAGATTTTGAAGTCATTGAGATAATTGATGATAGCAACCCCTATCCAGCCTTGCTAGGAATTGAATGGGAAATAGAGAATTATACAGTAATCAATATTAAGAATAGACATATGAATTTTGAAGGAAAAGTCTTGAGAGTCATAGTCACCTTGGACCCTTCTCAAGGAGAAAGGTACATAGAGCCAATCAGAGATGAGGATCAGGATGTTTTGGATCATATCTACAACATCAAATCTAAAGAGGAAGACTATGTTAACCCTACTACTGAAGGTATAATGGATTGGAAGTGTGATAGTTCTTGCATGACTAATTTAGATGAAGGCCTAGAGAATTGGAAGCATAGACTTTATGAGCTACATGGACATCGGTGTGCAAGAATTACCAAGTCTCTCAGATGGCTTGGCTCACAGACAAGAGTCTTACCTATTTTTGATGGCTTGACAAACCCCGAAGAGTTTATTTTGCAATTTTCAGATCAGGTACTAGATTCACAGAAAATGGAAACTCTAGATTCAGTATTTAGAGCCACAGCTACTAGATGGTGGAATGGTCATAAGAAGTATATTCAGAGTTGGGAAGCTTGTCAAAAGCTTCTTTGCCTCAGATTCGTGGATCAACCTCAGGAGGTGCAAAGCAGGTTTAATGGTCAGACTAGCCCTCAAAAACATTTTGAACAGTGTTATGAAGCATGGAAGCATGTCCCTCGCGAAGAATGGGTACATCGGTTCATGCACACCCTGGAACCTGTCGCGAAGAATTGGTATGCAGAGGTGGAGCTTTTCCAAGGTACTGTAAGTTGGGATAGTCTTGTTGATAGTTTTGTGCTGACATTTTCTATTAATGAGGTTTGTCCTGCTTTGGACACAGTTGTTAGGCTGATCCACACTAAGGTGTTTGATGGCAAAGAAACAGCTGAGTACCAACCTGATTGGAAAGAATAAGAAGCTAATGCAGTGGAATGTTATAACCTCGCAATTGACGAGGATGATGACCCACGCAACATAAAAACTCCTGAGTAAGAAGGACACTACAAAGTACATGGACCAGCAGTCGAAGCACCAGAAGTGACTCAGCCCTTGAAGATGAGGCAAGTAAACATTGAGTCAGAAGAAATGCCTAAGTATGCTACTATTGGAGATTATTGGGATGAAGAAACGGTAAGAAAAGTGACCCAACTTCTCCATGAGTGTCAGGACCTATTCCTGACGAAGTTCTCAGAAATGAAAGGTATCCTTGGTGATATAGGAGTGATAAAAATCCCTTGGAAACCTGATGCAAATCCTGTGAAGCAACACCCTTATACGCTGAACCCTAAGTATAAATAAAAATTCAGGGTGGAGCTAGATAAGATGCTCGCAGCAGGAATCATTGAGCCTGTCGAAGAGTCAGAATGGGTTAGCCCCATGGTGGTACAAGAAAAGAAGACCAAGGGAGAAATCCGAATTTGTGTTGATCTCAGGAAGCTGAATGATGCCTGCTTACATGATCTGTTTCCTACTCCCTTTACATATGAATTTTTAGACAATGTCAAAGGTCAAGAAGTGTATTCTTTCACAGGTTACCATCAGATCAGAATTTCCCTAGAGGATCGACATAAAACAACCTTCGCTATAGAAATGGGATCGTTTCAGTATACAGTTATGCCTTTTGGATTGAATAATGCACATGTTATGTTTTCCAGAGTAGTCATATCTGAATTTAAGGAATTCATTCATAAGTTCTTGGAAGTTGTCACGTCCACTAGCCTCCGACCGGAAAGGAAGACGCGACTAAATCATTAACTACCCGGGCTAACCATCCCATAAACATGTATAGGCATAAAAATTGCTGGAAACAGAATGCTTAAACATAGGGGTTGAACTTAATTATGCACACATGAGAATTTATCATGCACGGATATAATTATCTACCAGACATAGCAAAAACATCATACATTCAAAAAAGCATTCTTTCAACATGTTCATTTCATTTTCATTAACAGTAAATATAGAATTGCAGAGGTAAAATACATGAGATCACTTATCTTATGATGAACTTGATCCGCAACCAGCTACATCGCTGCAACGTTCCACCCAACCATAGGCCAGCGTGCTCCTTAAGCTCTCAGCAATGCTACCACCCCCAAGCTGGGCATGATTCTCCAAGGAATAAGTGAACTAGCAGGCTTACACATAGCCAAGGATGTACAAAACACAGCCAAGCCAACACAGTTGGGTTTATCAGGCCATCCAGGAGCGGGAAAGGCTCAATGCTAAGCTGGTGAGCTCATTACAGAGCCAAGAACACCTACACTAGAACTAGCCTGACCTCTAATACACCCATCCACACCCAACACAAGGAATCAGTCCCTTCTCTGCTACACAGTCCCTCAGGCCCTGCATTCCCTTCTAGTGCTATTCAGGGGTGATGGAGAAGAAGGCCAGCCCTCTAGCTCTGTCTGTGTGGTTTCCAGCACCAGGTTTATCAAGCAAACCAAGCCATCATCCCTACTCCTTACACAGTCTGAAGACCAACCATTGCATGTATGCAATCAATTAGCTATCACAGCTAAAACAGGGCAAGGACTCCCCAATGAATTACACAGTCCCCACAACAGCAACACAATTTCAACAGTAGAAAATCCACAACCCGTCTTGGGAAACAAAATTCCCTGGACAACATACACAGACCACGCTGGGAAATCATTACAGTCTCCCAGCCTATGCGTGCGTGAACAACAACACAAGACCCCCAAATCAATCCATGAGGGAAAAATATAGCCACAGCATCCATGATTCCATAGGGAAAGAACAACGTGGGAAAACCCAGAAATTCCTGTGCATGAAGATAAGAAACGGGAAGGAATCCCTCTGCATGAGAATGAACAACAATGGGGAGGATGAAATTATAGTGCGTGGGTATTCAGCAAACTTGTGGAGCCCCAGAAAATGTCTACGTGAGACCAAAACCACCCAGAGCCTGTGCGTGAGTGATGAGCAGCCAAAATCATGGTCATTATTTTCCCCCAACATGAGTTTCAATCCGCTTGTGGAGTGTGGGTGTGGGCATGGATAGACAGTCCTGCCACACTCCACTCCCAACCATAACTGCCTCAACCACCAGCAGTCAATTTTTAATGAAAGTGGTTGGAATTAAACAAACGAAGAAGACACATGGGTATTTTCCCTCTTTGGCCAAGGTTTGACAAATTCCCCCACATCCTTACCCTTGAGAAAATCATGCCCCATTCGATTTAGTTGCCGTGACCGTAGCTGGTTGTGTTCATTTTAATTATAGATGCATATTTACATGGTGATAAACTCAAAACATATGCCGCATGCCCCAATATACCATTGGTGACAAATTTAAATCCCAAAACATAGCATAACCGATCAATGGTGGGGCCTTGGCCTTTAACTCCACACCATGATCATTTACAATATA